>CABHPP010141458.1:13007-45108 GCA_902168425.1 Peromyscus attwateri | reverse complement strand
ACACTGTGCATTCTTTGGGGTCACAATGCAGTGTCACCTTCAACTTCCCAATTTCATTTCTTGATTACTGCTTTACCATGTTTGAATCATCTACATTGATTTACAGTTGTAGCTAATGTGAAGGAGACTACAGCAAGCAAAAGCTTCCATAAAAATCAATTAAGAAAGAACGCAGTTTAAAAATTCAACAGCTCAATGCATGATAAAGCTTTGCAGCATGCCATAACGTGAAAGGACAAAATCCTGAGGCACCCATAAAGAGAAAAGACAGAAAGCGGTAAACCTTTCATTTCACAGATATGACCTGTTAAGGGCCTGAGACAACAGCTAAGTGTCTGAACAGTGGGCAGGAGAAAAAGATTATACTGAGGCTGAGGGTTACTACTGTACAGATTAGAGTTAGTCAAATGTTGATTCTTCATAGCATGATAAAAATCATGTGATTTTGCCTCCTTGGTGTGCTAAGGAGGTAGATTACACACACATTTGAGTTTGGTAATATATCTAGTCTTGTAGCCATGTAATAAAATTCACTAGCTCAAGACATACTGTTGTTCTCAGTATTTAATCTAGTTTGTTTTCTCAGATGAGCTCATCCTGAATAATTTGTCTATAGTTTCCTGATGTTAAAATCAAATTCTTATAAAGGGAATTGGGCTTTGTTGTCTATTATGGATTCTCTTGGAGAAAATGTGGAATTTTTTAAAACCCTTTTCACATAATTATCTAGTGGTTCTAAATCTGGAGATTTTTGCTGGTGTTTTGTATTAGGACTTTTATTCCATTGCTAGTGAGAGTCACCTTCAAATTTTCTTCTCTCATACTCTGTGTCTGGCATCGGTTTGTTCTTTGGTCAAATAATTATAAGTACATAAAGGCTATGTTTGTAAGTTGTTGTAAATATGCTTTCATTAAACTGTTCATGTCTGAAATGTCTCTAACAATACCCTATGTTTGTTTTTAGTATTTGTAACTTATGAGCTCAACTTTTGGTTAATTTTAATATATGCATTTACTTACATTTTTGAATAATCAGATATTTTCATTCATTTATTTTCCCATTTGTTTTCTTAGTAGATTATATTTTATTTAATTGATTTATGTTCTCTATTGTCCCATTCCTCTCTTGTTTCTGGTGGTAAGAACACAGATCGCAGGTTCAGATGTTTAGTTCTTGTAGCTTTTACACTTAGTTCTGTAAATTTCTTCTCTCAGACAACCGAGAGGGAACTGCCAAGACTTATTTCCATTCAACTATTTCAACAAACAGCAATAGTCTAACTTTAAAATTGCTATTATATTTTGGGAATGAAATATAATGTTGAAGTGGTTTGAAACACCTGATATTTAGGAACATTAGATACATCAAAATATAAATAACCCCCACCTCCAATCATGGTCACTTGCTGGATGCAAAGTTTTATGTGTCAAATTGTGCGTTTATTCCCTCTAAAGAACTGTAGTACATTTTCTTTGTTCAGGCCCCCAATTATATTCATGCATTTCTGCATTAACATTTTTCACACAAATGTTCATCATATCATTCTAAAGGGCTTCTCTGTGTCCTTATATTCTACCCTTCATTGTGGAGTGTGTCCTTTAAAAAGAAAGAAACAAGCAAAGAGAAGTGATTTAGGAGTACCTTAGGTTGCATCATTTTGGACCTTAATGTGGCAATGATTTTGTGTTGTGTTTACAACAAACTCTTCCTCCCATTCGGTATCTTAAAACAGCACTCATGCCCCAGATTCTTTATCACAAAATTAATTCTTTTCTCTATTTATAAATTTCTTCTCACCCTAGTCAGAATGGCTACCGTCAAGAAAAATAACTAACAACAGATGCCAGCTAAATGAGAGGAAAAGGGGACCTGTATTTACTGTTCATAGAAATGTGAACTGGTAAGCCTGTCCTCAAAATACTAAAAATAGAACTTATGAAGGAGCTCTAACACTCCTGGGTGGGAAAATGTAGAATCAATCAAATAGAATACATATTAAAATCCAATATGGAAAATGTTACTTTGTTATCTAACTAAAACAATAAAAACAACATATTAATGGAATTCATTTCTGACAATATCTTATGTGCATATGTGTATAGTGTTTATTATCTTTGAATATATGTGGTATATTTTCAAGGTGTTTTTTTGTGTGATGTATGTTCATGTTGTGCATGATGTCTATCTAATTGTGTGTGTGGTATATGAATGGTGTGTGTGTGTGGTGTATGTGCTATGTGTAACTTATGTAGTATGTTTGTGGTGCATGTATGTTTTGTGTATGTGTATGTGTTGCATGGTTGGTATGTATGTGATATATGTATGTTTGGTTTGTGCTCATTTTTGTTCATATATGCATCAGTGTTCACATACATGTGGAGGTCAGTGGTTAATGTTCGCAAACTCTTTCCACCTTCCTTTTGACAGGCTAGCTCACAATCTGGCCACCAGTTCCTGGGAAAGCTCTTGTCCTTACCTCCCCAAAGCTGGAATTACAGGTGTCAATGATTTCTGATTTTTTTAAAATATGGCTTCTGGGAATTCAAAATCATATTTTTATGCTTGAGTGGCAATTGAACCATCTCACTACTCCACACAATTCTTTATTTTTTATCATCTCCCACAGTATTATTATTTATTTATTTATTTGCCATTTCTAACCATCTGTCCTTGCTGAATGGAACAGTCTGATTCCTGATATTTGTGTAGTGACCTCACCCATTTTCATCACAACTCTGATATTCTCTCCTCAGAGAAGACTTAAAGATTACTCACTCTAACTTGATCCTTTGAGTCATCATCTATAGCACATAGTGCTCACTGTGTTTATAATAGTGTTTTTAATCATTTTTGTTCATCTATGTGTTTACCTACTGTACTGTATCTCCCATTTAGTCCTCATTTTTATCTTTCTCGATACTGTATCCTCAACTCATATGATACTTCATGATGTGTCACTGCTGCTCAACAAATATAAAAAAATGCTAAAGGATCAAGAGCAAATGCAAAACATTGATACTCTGGGTACTATAAAGGTAAAAGTCCTATGCGTACAGCTTGGGCTCTTGGTAACATGATGGAATGATGAATCTGTAGCTGCAGTGTTCTCACTCATTGGGGCACTGAACATGTATGGTGCACTCATTGTGACAGTAGCAGTAATAGTTATTTCTGGGACTTTTGTCTATTAAACTGAGTTTGGCACGTAAGGTAGTTATTTGCTTTTTAGACCTCGTGTATTTTACACATTATTAATATAAAATTCTCATAGCTCATAATTATTGTTATTAAATAATGGAGACCTTACTTTGAATATGAGACATTTCACAAGGTTTGTGACCCTTTAAGATTAAAAAAAAGCTTGGTATATTAGTTGAGATTCTCTAAAGGAATAGAATTGATAGATGAACACACACACACACACACACACACACACACACACACACACACAGGTTTATTAAAGTGGCTCGCAGGCTGTGGTCTAAGTCGTCCAACAATGGCCATTGCTTGGTGAAAAGGCAAAGTCCAAGGATCTGGTATTTAGTTGTTGAGTTCTTGTGCTGGTTGTTTTTTTTTTTTTTAATCAATTTGACACATGTACAAATCATCTAGGAGGAGAAAACCTCAATTAAGAAAGTGTCTCCATAAGCGCCATAAGATTGAGCTGTAAAACAAGCATGTAGGGCATTTTCTTAATTAGCGATTGATTAGGGAGGTCCCAGCTTATTTTGGATGTTACCATTCCTGGGGTGATGGTCTGAGGTCTATAAGAAAGCAGGCTGAGTGAGCCAAGAGGAGCTAGCCAGTAAGCAGATCCTCTCCATGGACTCTGCATCAGATCCTGCCTCTAGGTTCCTCCCGTTTGAGTTTCTGTCATGGCTTCCTTCAATGATGGACTACAACAATGTAGATGGGTAAGCCAAATAAACCATTTCCTCCTCAACTTACCTTTGGTGGTAGTTCTTCATCACAGCAATAGAAACCATAATCAAAGGAGTCTTCAAAACTGGATGTCTCAGCAGTCCAAAACTGGCACTTGAGACCCAGGGAAATCTTAGAGATCTGCCAGTTTTCAGTCGACATTGAAATCCCAAAGAAATAGGTTCTATCACCAATGAAGGAATGTTTCCAGAACAAAATAGATGAACTTGCCACAGAGCAACCTCAAGCAGGCAAAAAGCAAAAGTTTCTGTTTTCCATGTCCTTTAATGTGGACTGTCACTGGAAGATGTGGCTCAGATTTAGGGTGAGTCTTCCATCATCAACTGATGCAGATTAAAGGTAGATCTTTCACCTCAAATAATTTAACCAAGAGAAATGCCTCCCATGCAAGCCCAGATGCTCAGTTTTAGTTCATTCTACATGTAGCCAAGTTGACAACAAAGATTAACCATCACACTTGGAATGATTACAGAATTCCAGGGAAATGAGGGAGTGATTTTTATCATATCTGTGGGCTGCTGTGCAGGCTTGGGCATTCAGTATTATTAATTTATTCCCATCCTGAAATGCAGAATGTCTTCCAGCATATCTGTGTCTTTAGTTTTCTCTTTCACTGTTACATAACATTTAGTGCACATTTTTAACTCTTTCATTAAGTATATTTCAATAACCTCATTATTTTTGCTTTGTTTGCAACTGTTATTAGTATTTTGTACTTAAATTTACCCCCGATATTTTGTTGTCTGTGTAGAGATAGACTCCTACTTTTTAAATGAAGATTTAGTATCCTGTCACTTTATTCAATTCACTATTAGTTCTAATCATTTTTATTTATTTTACTGGACTGTTTAGGTTTTCCTACATGGCATTTAACAACAGTTAATTTCATATGCCTGGTTTGGATGGCTCTTACTTCTCTTTCCTGTCTAACTTCTCAGGTGTAGCCTTCTAGTCCTGCTGAGGGCAGGCATCTTAGCCTTATATGACTAGCGAAGAAAAATCTCTCAACTTCTCTGTTGAATTCTATTCTATTGCTTGTGGGATTTAACATACGTCTTTTATTATGTTGAGGTATGCTAAGTTCCTACTAAACGTTATTCCAATGAGAATTTGTCATAGCTGGGTTGCCTTGTCTTCTATTCTATACAATTGAAGAACAATGTCATGTCCTCCTTTTTAATGTTTCCTATGATTAATAATGGTTTAATAATATTAGTATATTTGTGTGCAATATCAGTGAATTTAAATCTCTGAGGATGTAAGATTCTTGCTAAGTACCACATACATAATGGGATTGACTATAATAATTATTTTTCATCCTTATTATTAACATTTTTCCTGACAGTCATATCATGTGTGAATAGAATACATAAAGGAGATTATTAGCATTCTAATTTTCTTCGAACCTAGTTGACTTGTGATTTCCAATTAATGTGTTAAATTAGTAATAATATTAATTCATTTACATCTTTACTGGCTTTCTTTTTGGTGTTGTGCCAATACTATATTTAATAATTTGATCCTGCAGGCCACTAAACTGAGAATTATCTAGCAATTTAGAAGATATAAAGATGAGGTCATCTGCTCCCCATTTCTCTCATCATTATTTGCACATTTTTGTTCTCATTATAGTTCTGTATTTTATTAATATCATTTGAGCAAAGCCATGGGAACCACCTGAAGGATTTGGAAGAAATGACCTGTACATCAGTATAAAAACTATAAGTAAACACAGACAACTTCTCTTGGCATTTCAAATCTCATCACCTGAATAGGGAAAAAAAAGCTGCCCCCGTCCTTTCTCCTCCTGTACTAATAACTTGGATCACACTTCTCTCTCTCTCTCTCTCTCTCTCTCTCTCTCTCTCTCTCTCTCCCTTTTTCCTCCTTTCCTCTCTCTCTTTCATATGTGTAAGAGTGTGTTTGTTCAATCAAACTGTCAGTTCTATAGTGGACACACAGAATTACAATGGACTATGCTGCATCCCATTCAATCATGATACTGTAGAAAGTGGTTGTAACCCCAGATCCTACATTTTCTCACAGGCTGTCCCGTTTTGATTGTCCATATTCTGGGCTTTGGGAACTTCTTCCAGCCAATTACAAATTGGGGTTCACAAAACCTACTTGAATTTTTTTTTTTTTTAGAAAATTTGAATTCTTTTTTTAGAAAAAAGTTCAGGATTAAGGGCAACATTTAAGTGGCAGTCCTTCATAAACATTTTAACATATTTTCCCAACAAAATCCAAAACATATTTCCAACTAAAAGAACACATCTTTCCCATTAGAGCATTTTATCTATAAGGTACCTGCTAAAAACTGATAGTGAATATTTTGTTTTTTTAAAAATAATTTAAATTATTATTATTATTATTATTACTATTATTATTATTATTTTGCATCCCAACCATAGTTCCCTCCCTCCTTTCCTCTCAGCCTTGCCTGTCACCTCACCCCATGTGCTCCCTCATCTACTCCTCCTCCATTTCTCTTCAGAAAAGGGTAGGCCTCCCATGGATATAAATCAAATATGGCATATATTTTTGCAGTAAGACTAAGTACCTTCCTTCAGTTAAGGCTGGACAAGGCAGCACAGTATGAAGAATAGAGTCCCCAAAACTAGCAAATTAGTCAGAGACAGCCCCTGCTCCCACTGTTAGGGGACCCATAAGAAGATCAAGCTACACAACTGTAACAGGTATGCAGAGGGTATAGGTCAGTCCCATGCAGGCTCTCAGACTGTTGATTCAATTTCTGTGAGCTCCTCTGAGCCCAGGTTAGTTGATTGTGTGAGTTTTCTGGTGTCCTTGACACTTCTGGCTCCTATAATCCTTCCTCTGACTCTTCCACAAGATTACTTCAGTGCTGCCTAACCTTTGGCTCTGGGTTTCTGCATCTGTTTCCATCAGTTGCTAGGTAAAGCCCCTCTGATGGCAATTGGGCTAGGCACCAATCTATGGGTATAGCAGAATATCATTAAACATCATTACAATGACATTTTTTTTTGCCAGTCATGCTTGGTTCTATCCTATCCTCTGGACTGTCCAGCTTCTGGGTCCTGGCCCTCTGAGCAGTGTTAGGGATGGGCTCCCTCCAATGGCATGGGCCTCAGACTAGACCAGTAATTGGTAGGTCACTACCACAATTTCTGTGTCACCTTTATACCACCACATCTTGTAGGTAGGACAAATTGTATGTGGAAAGTTATATGGCTGGGTCAGTTTCCCAGTGCCTCCACTGGAAGATGGCCAGTTCAGACTACATATCATTTATTGCTAGAAGTGTTAGCTGGGGTCATCCTTGTAGATTCTTGGAATTCCAACCCTACATTTGACAGAGGACTAATTTCCAAAATTTATAATTAACTCAAGAAAATGGTCATAAAAATAAATAATCAGGTTGGGGATTTAGCTCAGTAGTAGAGAACTTGCCTAGCAAGCGCAAGGCCCTGGGTTCGGTCCTCAGTTCTGAAAAAAAAAAAAGACAAAAAAAAAATAATCCAATTAAAAATAGGGTTCAGAGCTAAACAGAGAATTCTCAACAGAAAAATCTCAAACGGCCAAGAAACACTTAAAGAGATACTTAAAAAAATCTTAGCCATCATGGAAATGCAAATCAAAATGATTCTGATATTCCATCTTACTCCTGTCAGAATGGCTAAGATCAACAAAATAAGTGACAAGTCATGCTGGAAAGGACGTGGAGCAAGTGGAATACTTCTCCATTGCTCATGGGATTGCAAACTTGTGTAGTCATTTTGGAAATCAATATGGTGATTTCTTGGGAAAATTGGAAACTGACCTTCCTCAAGACCCACCCATAACACTCTTTGGCATTTACCCAAAGGATGCTCAATCATACCACAAGGACACTTGCTCATCTATGTTCATAGCAGCATTAATCATAGCAGTCAGAACCTGGAAACAAACTTGATGTCCTCAACAGAAGAATGGATAAAGAAAATGTGGTACATTTACATAATGGAATATTAGTCAACTATTAAAAATAATGACATTATGAAAATTGCAGGCAAATAGAGAGTGGATCTTTTTGAAAGAGGAAAAATATTGAGGTTCTAGATAAGCTAATGTAGGTCACCTTTTGTGATCTATAGGGATCCATCTACAAAGCAGCTCTGCGCTGGCAATGATAAGTTCTCTGAAGAAAACACCAGCACATATCAAGCTTGTCTAAATTAGGCTTTGAATTTTACCTTTGCTGCTTTTATTTTCATCACTTTTTGTCAAGCAAATACAAAATGGACATCAATACTTTAAAAAATATTCATGTTTGCAGTTTTGAAAATGTCCTCAGAGACCAAATGTAGAAAGTTCATATCTTCAGAGACATAATTAAACTAAAATTGTAACAAGAAACACAGATGTGAGGTTTTAAGTCAGATTGAATTATCGTTTTATTAGTGAATAGTCAAGAAAATATGTATCTATGAAAAACATCCAGGGAAAAGTATTTAGTTACAAGGTAACAATATGCATTGATTGGTTATAAATGTTAACAAAGTAAAAGGGAGTTTACATTCCAGTTATTACTAAGCATAGACACTATTTAGTCTACATTTCTGTTTCTACTATGTCAACAAAGTAGCCAGTCCTGGGATTTTACATATTGATTTACTATTAGTCTATCTCTGGCCAGTTCTGCTTGAATGGTGAATTCCCTGACATTTCTACATGCTGACTGAAAAACATTCATGTTAGAAATTAGAAAGTAAACACTTTGAGATGTAAAATATCAAAATACTATGAGGATTCTGTATGCAAAGTTGGCCCTCCTAAGACCACTAACAAATAAGTACATAATTAAAGCCAGTTTATAAGAGTACATAGCATAAACCCTCACTATGTCAAAATGAGAATTTATGTGACCTCAAATGCTCAAATCTCCAAGATAACTCCTCTTCAAGGTACGGTATTTGCCACTGAAGTAAAATGCACTATGCTGTTACAAAAGCTGTATTAGATATTTTTAATGCTATAATCATATTAGATGTAAGTATTTGATGTCATTATATTTGAGTCATCATGAAGAGAAAATTCCTTTAGACAGAAATGTAAGTCCTTGTATTTATAAAGAATCACATCATTTTGGTCATTTCTCTACTTTTAGCAATGCATTGTGAACACAATCTAAGCTGTTTCTGAATTCACCCTATAAATACAACATATATACCACCAGGAGGACAATGTACTGTACATATAAAACATTAAAGAGAATGGCCACTTCAAATACTAGGCTGAGATCAAAAAATCTGCCTTTCCATAGACCTTAATCTAACACAATGTTTAGTATCATATGGGCCACAGGGAGTATGAACAAATGTAGAAGTGGTAATGCCTAGTCTTCCATCTTAATGCAAAAGATTTCTAAATCAATTTAAAAAATATCTACAAGCTTTAGGAAAGTGTAGTGAAATTCACTTGAGTTAGGGCTAGTGTAGAGCTTGACTGGCATTTTTGTCTCTGCAACGGTATCTAGAAAAACCTGCAGTACTTCAAGATCACCAACTACATTGATAATGGAAACCTCATAGGACTCTGACGAGAACTGAAAAAAGAGGCCGGAGAGAAGGCTTTCAGTCTTCGGAAACAAGTTAAGCTGAGGAATTGGCAAGGTGATGTTGGATGTGGCTTGTTCTGTTTCTCTGATCTTTGAGCTCCAATCACTAATTTCCTCAATGTTGGACTTTAGCTTGCAAACTGAAATTAGGATTTTCCCCAAGAAGTTGCTTTTGGTTTAGTATTTATCACAGCAAAGAGTAAATAATTAGAGCACATATGCATCACAAGCCACACAAAGAAAACACACTCATTTTTTTCCTATTCAGCATGCAAATAAATAATACTGGCATATCCTGTCATTTACCAAAACCAATTATGTAGCTGGAGTTTTCTCCAGTCCCACTTGGGCCTGCAGCCATTCAGACCCAAATAAACACACAGAGGCTTATATTAATTAAAACTGTATGGCCTAATGACTCAGGCTTCTTGCTAGCTAGATGTTTCATCTTAAAATTAACCCATAATTTTTATTTACATTTAGCCACATGGCTTGGTACCTTTTCTCAGTTCTGCCTTCACATCTTGCTTCCTCTGTGTCTGGCTGGTGACTCCTGACTTATTATGTGTACTGTCATGAGCTATTTCATGGGAATTGAATGCATTCATGCAATAAATAGTAAGGTATTCAAGGTACTGCAGCTTTCAACTAAGCTTTTCCATTGCTCCTTCCCCACCCCTCTCTTGATTACTCCCTCCTGTTGCCTTGGCCTCTTTCCTGTCCCCTTCCTTCACCACCAATTGTTCATCTTTGCTTTCATATCACATACCCCCCCACACACACACAGATGGACACCCAAAGACAAATGTAAATCTAAGTTCTATATATGAGAGATTAACCAAATGCAGTATTCATCTTTCTGGGTCTGGCTTGTTTTAGTTATGTGATGATTTCTAAGTTCATTAAGTTCATCTGTTTTCCTGCAAATGTCATGATTTTTTTGTCTATATGGCTGAATAAACTTCCATTGTGTATTGTATCAGATTTCCTAATCCATTCATCAGTTGATGGACATCTAGACTGATTCTGTATCTTGGCTAATAGAGCGAAAGTAAATATATATGTGCACATCTCAGTGATATGTTCTTAGAATGTTTTAGTACAAATGGGTCATGTAATACTTTCTGAGGAATATCCATATGGATTTTCATACAGGCTACATAAGTTTATGCTCCCAGTAACAGTGTGTAAAGGTTCCATTCTGCCATGTTCTCACCAAAATTTGTTGTTATTTACTCTCTTGGTAATAGCTATACAGACTTATTTACATGAAATCTAAAAGCAATAAATTTATTTTTACTTTTCTAATGTCTAAGAATGTTGAACAATTTTTGAAATATGTATTGACCATTCATGATTTTTTTTAATTTATTGAGTACATTATCTTTTTGTTGATTGGAAAAATGGATGTTTTGGGTATTTAATCATGTCATTTCTCTAAATTTAGTAAATTATAAGTGAAATAATATTAATGTGTTTAGAATATACTTTCTACTATGGTTGTTTTTCTGAGGATTTTCTGTTTCTATTGTGGGGTAGTGCTGTGTGCTCATTTTCAGTTGGTATTTTCTCTTATTTACATGATATCATTATTTAGTGCTAGAACAGTCAGTCTTACTGTGCTCACCTGTGCTAAAATGCTGAACATATGGACATTTGAACTACCAGATTTATTTTTTGGATTGGAGCACAATGCACATAAATGGACTTTTTGGCGAACAATAGAACATAACTCTGTCACTTCATTAGCTCACTGAAACTACACATGATTTTCCAAAAAGATATTAGGAATTAAGGCCATATCTACACATGCAAAAGTGAGAACATTATCCAAATATTTGGAAAATTTAATAAAGAAACAGGATTTTGACTTAAATGAATGAGAAGAATTCTTGGCAAAAAATATAAAGGCAACTGCATAGTAGTTATTCAGTTTATCACTTGAACGTATGAATTCATAGAATATGTCTATGCATAAATTTTTGTATTAATATGCTTTACATGTTAGTACTGTTTTATTGTAACACTTTACTTTTTACTATTGAATAATTTTTGGTATCATAAGTAAATTAAATTAGTATTCATTGAAATCATTAAAAGCCAAAATATCTTAATGGTGATTTAAGAATATATTGGTACAATATCATAAATTTTAAAATACCTTGTTGTTTTCATGATTGCTTTTAGTTCATATGTTATATGTCATTTCAAGAGTGATATTAGCACATGTCTATTCACCCTAGCTAAGATACCAATGACAGACAAAAGAAATGATTCCATGTAAGACTAGCTCAAATAAATATGAAGTTACTAGCGTTACTCACAGGAACAAGTGTGGGTGACCTAGAATAAAGCCAGAACAATTAATAAAAATCCATCCTTGCATGAAATATGCTATAAGAAAGCTACATTCCTAGATATTCCTGCCAACTTGCATGCAAATCTGCCAGAGTTTCCTATATCTAGGAAGTGTTTGATGCTTTTTATAACTTTGGAGGGGGCATAATAAATCTTGCAACTTTTTGAATCCTGTAAATTTCTCTGTTACTCATATAAAAACATAAAATAATACTATTTTATCAATCTTAATTAAAAATAGATGAGTATCAACTAAACACTTAATACATCTTCTGAAACATTAGATTTTGAAATAATAAATAAAATCAATTGCATTCTTCCTACTTCAATAAACCACAGGATAAGGTGTCTACTAATTATAACATTACATAGAGGCATAGGCAAAATAATTGTGTCCATTAAATGCAGCACATTATCATTATATTAAGCTTGCCTACTTGACTATAATTTTATGAAGACAAATTCTTTGTGATTTACCACTCTATTGCCAGTAATACCTACATGCAGCTCTAGAGAGAAAAGAGAGTAACAATTTATTCAGTTAAATTATTAAAATGGTGGAGCAAATCTTCTGAGGGCAAATAATGTCAATGACAGTTAATTGCAATGTATTGACACATACTTTTGTGCATACCTACACATATAGCATAAGGCCTCTCAATGTTTGGAATGATTTTTGCAACTAATTTGGATATAAGTAACTCATATCCATATTTAATGCAGAGTGGGGAAAAGTAATTCCCCACTGACACCATTTCCAAACCTTGCTTTATTTTTTCATCAATGTAATCCTTCTCTCTGTAGGTAGGTTTATAATGTACCTCAGATGAATGTTGTTAACTGAGGTTTTTGTAATACCAACCACTCTTTTATCAGAGTTGGAAAGGATCTGACAGATTTACTTAGTGTGTCTTTTGCATTCTCAGGGAACCCCTTTTCTCCCCCAGGGTGATCTTTCCTCTTTAGATTGCCCATGCTACCTTTCTTTAGCTTTCTCTTTAGAGAATAGAAAAGCACTGTCCCTTTATCTGCCATGTTCACTTATTAATTGATGGATTTCCTTTTGAGATAAAATAGCAGCTGACAATGTATTATTTAAACAAGAAAGTGTATTTCAGCTGTTTCATCTGCGAGGGTTAGTCTAATAAAATCCTTTTAAGCCTCTCAGACAGCTATGGGGAAGTATTGTTCTAGGATATTTTCAAGCAAAAAAGGTGGTAAACAGCAGGAAACAGGTAAATTTTGGCTTTCAGAGACCATTTTGATAGGCAGCTAAAGAACCCCATTTCCAGACTCTTACATAATACATTCTTGATCCTATAGACCTCCTAAAGATAGAAAGTACCTTCTGTGGGGATGCTCTGGGGAATTTCATGTTTCTATTTTGCTTCTCCAAGCATGTCATGTATCTGCCCTTATCTCTTTGGCCAAAAATATTTTTAATGATATTGTAAATAAACAGTCTTCTATTTCTTCTGCCTTTTTCCTGATGTGCTAACACAATTTATTTTTTTTTTTTTCTCCATTTCTTCTACTTCAAGTGATGATGATTTAACAATAAAATGTAGGTAGATTTTTCTTTTCTTGCTGCCAGCTCCCAAATCACCACATGGAGACTTATTAATTATAAATGCTCAGCCAATACCTTAGGCTTGTTACTAACTAGCTGTTACCACTTAAATTAGCCCATATTTCTACCACATGGTGGTACCTTTCTTCAGTATGACACATTCATCCTGCTTCTCCTGGTGACCCTGTACTTCTTTATTTCAGTGAGCTCCTTCTTGTCGATAAGTCCCACCTAACCTCTTCTTGCCTGGCTTTTGGCTATTTATCTTTTTATTAAACCAATGACAGCAACACATATTCACACCATACAAAAAGATTGTTCCACAACAACAAAATGTATATTTAATATGTGATATAATTTCTTTGCTAAAAGAAGCAATAGTGCTAGGAAATATATGACAATATAGAAAATATACAATATGTGTTAACTAACCCATTAGAAACAGTTACTTATGCCATTCTGACTTTATTTTTGTTATAAAATGAGCAAGCATTATAAAATTAGGAATCATTTGTGGTATAAAATCACTACACAAATATACTTAATATGATAGTGTATTTCAGCTCAGTTTAGAAATTATCTAGGTGAAAAACTATACTTTGATAGTATCTATCAGTTACCCAATGGTTCATTAAAAGATTGAGTTCAAGCATGGCAAATTACTACTAACTCAAAGTACACAAGTTTGCAAGCTTGAAAGGATGAGCAAGAGACATTGTAGAGAATATTAGACTCAGAGAATGATACCAAGGAAAGAAAGTCAAAAGAAAAACACACTGATAATAACCCTAAGTGACACACCTAAATAAATCAGGCAAGCAAAAGAGTGGAGGATTATACTGTTTTTAACTCAATTCTAGAGTCATGCCTTAACTATGTAGTCCAATAGTGATTAAGAACATTTACTAAAAATAATCACTCCACTGCCTTTAATTCTATTATTACATAGATAAAATTATACGGAAATGGAAGAAATCAAGCTCATAATGTAAGTTATTTTAAAAGTTTTAGAAAAGAAAAATGACTAATATTTGAACAAACTAAATGTAGTGACCCAAGTGCAGCTACCTACAGAAGGGGAAAACTGTCAAGTACTGTATGTAGATTAGAATGATTCTATGATGTTTCTAGCTCTACTGAATGAAATAATCAGTCTATATTTCTTTTAATAGAGGAGAGGGATCAATTTCATTATATAATTATTTGTATACATTCTAAACATGTAAACTTATAAAATATCTTCTGTAGATATTTTATAGATGTAGTAATCTATTTTATAGATGTAGATGTAGTAAGGAACCTAAGTTATTTGGCTACCATTAAATGTGGGTATCTTCTAATTAGATCTGAATATGGTGAGCTACCAACACATTGTACCTAAGCACAATTTTGAGTTCCTTCCTTCCTTCCTTCCTTCCTTCCTTCCTTCCTTCCTTCCTTCCTTTCCTTCTTTTACTTTCTTTTTTTCTTTCCTGCCCTCCCTCCCTCCTTCCATCCCATCATTTTTTTTTCTTTCATCCTCCCTCCTTCCCTCTTTTCCTCTCTGTCTTTCTGCTAGTTCTTTTACAGTTCAATAAATATACATGTTGGGTTGGTGGTTACTTGCTCCCCTCACACTTTTTTCCCCTCCTACCTGTATCAACTCTGCCTCCCTCTATATTGCCTTTTTCTAGATTCATGACTTGTTTTTATTACATGGCCCATCTGGCATACACAGAGCCATCTGCATGTCCATTGAACTGGGACCACCCTTGGGAATCTGATGAAGTTCAATGAGTACACAATGGAGAGCCATGTTTCTTGCCATGCACTTTTTGCTGCTTGTAGTAGTTTGTCAGTATAGAAGCTGCTTCTCAGCAGCCCTTCACGGTATGTACAACAAAGATTTCATATCTCTCTGCCTGTTTGGTTATACATGAGAATTGTTACAGAATAATTACAATACTCTTCCCCACATGGATATATTACAACTTAATATTATGGCAGCATTTGTGAGGTGAGGGGGCTATGAGAAATTGTCAGGTTATGAGGGCAAGAAATGATTAGGAACATGAGTAGTCTCTTAATTGAAAATAAGAAACCTCCTTTTACCCTCTGACTTCTATGAATTCTGGAAAAGTGAAACAAAACCAAAATATACAAACAAGAAAAATAACTATGAACTAGGAAGCAGGTGCCCACCTAAAGCCATATTTCCTGGTTCCTTGATCTTGGGTTTTCTAACTCTCAGCATCTTGTACTGAGAAATAAACACATGTAATTTAAGTTGTTTATATGCCAACCAGTATATGATATTCAGTTGTAGGAGACAAAATGAATTAAGAAAATTTAAACAAATGCCCCACCCATCAGGGGGCATGAGGGAAGAGGAACAAAAACACAGAAAATTAGAAATAGAGAATATAGCTGTCCACCAACTTTTTAAGTTATTTATTTGTTTATTTTCATTTCCTTTGGTCTTATATCTGAATATTCTCATGCAAAGGTATAGGTATAGGTATGGATACTAGAGAATCCCAAGGGAGCACAGGTTTATATGGCCTTTGCAGGAAGCCTGATCATTTGAGATATAGGATCACTATAAACACAGGAAGTGCCCACATGTACAAGCCTGGGCAGGATGTGGGTCAGGACTGTCTAACACTGGCTACAGAATAGTCTAATTCAAACTTTTTTCTGTTCAAGAAAGTATGTATGTCAGAATGAGAAATAAGCCATAATCAGTATATAGAATATTTTATTAACAATATACTTGTTTAACTTTCAATATCAAGACATTACATTTAAGGCTTTGTGTATATTCTTATTCTAAGCAAGCATGCAAAATATTATGATAGACTTGGTTCTCACACCTCTCCTTGGAAATGCATCCTTACTCTATCATTCACTATGGTTCATGTGCAGTCATCAAACATAGAACCATCCATCAGAAGAAGTTGGGATGTAGAGTCAATATCCATATATCTATAATTTAACAAATGATAGCTATCAAGTTTGTTCACTAAGGAGGGAACAAGTTGTGGTCCATTAGGATCCCAGTTAGTATGGAAAATTAAATGTTGAAGAGCCCTTTCGTCAATCCGTTTAGAATGTTTCCTCAGGCATCTTTATAAAAATCCTTCAGTACAAAACCAGAAAATTCTAGATAAGATACTAATTATCATGTCAACCTACAGATATCTCAGTCTTAGTACTGTCGTTAAAACATCTTGGTAAGAAAAGTCTTCCTGTGAACAACAAAAAATATGCAAAGGGATACATAAAACATGTATCACTTGATAACACTAGAAATACTTATGAGCTATTTGTCCCACTCTCAGGTAAATAGACAAAGACAGAAAAGTTGTTTACTTTCAATTAGAAAATTAATACTTTGTGTATGTTTTAAAGAAGTTAAGTGGATAAAAATAAATATCATTCATATTTCATTTTATGCTCTTTCAAGGTCCCCTGCTCCCTGTAAGTTACATAATAGTATTAAATTTATACTAATACTTTTAAAAATAACACAACTCCTATTTATCCCTCTCAATTAATTCATTTTCATTCATTCAGTATTCTTTGAAAGACTTCTACAATTATTGCGCTTATGGAGGATAGAACAAAAAGTAAGTTATGCCTTTTTGCCTCTTTTTGTAAGACTCGCTTTTAATTTAGTTTATGTGAATGTGTGTGTATACCACATATATATATATATATATATATATATATATATATATATATATATATCCATTGAGTCCAAAGAGGGTATTCGATCCTCTGGACCTATGGTGAGTTCTGTAAGCTGAACTCAAGTACTTTGGAAAATCAATAACAACTCTTATAGCTGAATCATTTCTCTAACCTCAAACAGATGTCTCTTTAATCATGGAGCTTAGCTTCTGGTGTGCTGTGAGAATATAAGGAGAAGGAATCAAACAGTAGTAAATCAATCAATGTGTGATATGCCAGTAGGTGGTAAGAGTGATGAAGGAAAGAGAAACAAGTTAGTATGGATGGGAAAGAGCAGGAGTTATTGTCACTCTATAAGATTGCTCAGGGAAGTTTTACAGAAGAACTGATATTTGAGAACCCAGGAGGGGCAGTCTCTGTTCTTAATCAGATTGTGTTTTCTATGCAGAAGCAACATGAAGGGAAAAAATAAACTTACTCTCGTTATATTACAAAAATCTGGCTGTGAGAGAAAGAAATGGGAACTCAAGATAGAAACTAGGCCACAATATGTCAAAAAGCAAGTTTATATTTGTATGTTGCCATTCACTCTAAGCCACTGGGAACTTTATAAAGAAAAGGGACAAATACATCATATTTTAAAATGATAATTCTGTATCCTACATTGAAGGTAGAATTTGGGTTCATCAGCATTAGAATAGCTTGTGTTGCTCTGCAGTGGTTAACAAACCCAAAACGTCCAGTGGATTGTAAACATAATTTCTCATTTGGTTTACATGTCCACTGTTAGTCAATAGAAGAATTTTGTTCACTGCAGTTAATTAAGGGCATCACAAAGGGGCTTCCATCCATTACCAGAACACAAAGACTGTCACATGACAAGTGATACTTTAGCTCTCAGTCTCAGCTGCTGAGTGGCACTGTTACTTCTACACATTTCACTTGTCTATATAAGGGACATGGTTTTGGGTGAACTCCACCTCTTGATAATTTCAATACTAAAAAGTCCAAGTAGAGTTCCTCAAAGGAAGGCAAGTGACCTTAAACGTTTCCATTTATCAAAATTTTTCACATGAAAACCAGTGTTGATGGTAAGTGGGTTGAGAAGTACATTCCCACTATAAAAAGAATACAAGAGAGGTGATGTAAGAAAAAGCCCCAGTCAACACCATGATGGGCAAAGATGAAAAGAAGAGGAGGGGGCATAACAGAAAAATGTAAGCACAAAGCAAGTACGAGACAGTTGAGACACGGAGCACGGAAAGCTGAAGAGTTGAAGTCCAACTACTCCGAACAGATTTTGAAAAGCACTCACATGCAAATTTCATTTCTTAAAGGAAAACTTAAAAAGTCCTGTCCAAGAATATTATTCAAAATAATTAATTATTTTAAATATTTAAATATTATGAATACTTAATATTGATTTGTTAGTGTTCTAAAGTCAAAGAGAGACAACTTCTGTTATCATCTTCCCCACTCTATACCTCTCTGTCTCACTGCACTCAAAGAAAAGAGATAATAGGACTAAAATACACATTCCTACTTAGGTTGAAGAAAACCTCAAAGCCACTGGATCACATACCGCGTCTCCACTGAGCACTTAGGGAGACCTTGCAAGAGTTCTTGGCACAGACATCTATTTTTGATTATCTTCATTGGATATTTCTGGAAATGACACAAGAAAGGAGAGTGTCTTCCTATCTCATGTCCTCCAGAAGTTTTAGAACCTAGGAAATATTTTAAATATCTAATAGTCACAGATTCTCAGGTTCATGGTTTTTATGGTGTAATTCTCTCACGATTGTAGCCAGCTATTTCCTAATCATGTCCAAAGTAATAGCAAGAATGCTTAGTGAACATTTCATGACAGCTTTACCAGACTCATTTGTTCCTGAACTACTCCCTGCAATGAACTCATCTCAATTTTTGTATCTTCCAATGTCTGGGTGTGTCACTTTTAAGTAGATCGAGAAGTAGATTCCCCCTTATATAGCGAATGGAAGAGAAGTGGTATTTGCAAGTGTCCCAACCAATGAAATGATGGAAAAAGATGGAAAGAAAAAGGACACCATACAGGAAGTTAGAGGCAAAAAGAAAGTGTGCCATGACTGGGAAATGGAAGGATAAGAGGTTATGAAGGTGAAGTCAAAGAAGCATGGTTAGGTTTTGAGAAGCAATCTAGTATAATTTGCTAAAACGAATGTAAGAAAACTAAAGTCAAGAATAATTCTAGTTCTTTCTTGAACAATAAGCTAAGGCAGTCATGTACAGACACAAAGAAGATTTGGAGGAGCCATTTAGGGAGGCAATAACAAGTATTCAGTTATGTATATGTTAATTGTGAGGTTAAAAAGCTGCACTGGATTCTTCAAGTGTCTCTGGATTTCTAATGAGAGGCTACCTCTTTTGCTATCTGATTACACCTGTGCTTCAAATCAGAAACTGAAATCACTCATGCTACACAAAATACAACAGGCCTTTTAGACGCGAGGATGTGGCAATCACTGTTCTCTCCCCCTTCTCTTTTCTCCTTCTCTCCCTCCTCTCTCTCTCTCTCCCCCTCTCCCCCCCATCCCATGTGTGTGTATGTGATGTGTGTGTATGTGTGTATGTGTGTGTGTGTGTGTGTGAGCACACGTGCGTGTGTTTTAATAAGCATAACTTCTTATGGATTCCTATTTCTGTGACCTCTAATCTAAAATAAAGACAAAACCATTAAAGATTTTACTTTCCTTTCTTTAGAAAAATCAGTGTTGGGATACTCATTCCACAGTACTTGTAAAAATTTTCTGCGACATTTTTACTCTGCTAATCACTATAAAATTCTAAAATCAGATTATGTCATTCATAGACACAAAATACATCAATTTCCAAAAAAAATGTTTATATGGAACATTTAAATGCAGTATTAAGAAATGTTCAAGATGTAATGAGCCATAAGTGTCTCAGAACATGGCATCGATAGGTGCTGGGATTTTTCATAGAATTTTGTATATTTGGGAAGACATTATCCCTATCCTATACCAATGATTGCAGAAAATATAAAAAATAAATATTCTATGACCCCAATAGAACATGTATCCATTCACACTATTCCAAACTGCTATCATCAAGTGGCCCTCTAGCTCCTCTGACACCCAGGAGTTTGACCTTTGTATGAGTCTGTGTCACTTATTTTCAATACAAGCCACAATATTGGAAAATAGATCCTGGTCTCATAAAGCAGAGACTTCCTTCATCCTGTCTGTGCTGAGTAGTGAAAAGCTTGTGCTTCCATAGGAATTCTGTCCTGCAGAAAATGTGTTCTAAATTCAGCAGCCAGCCAAGTGCAGGTGCAGAAGCTTCCCCAGATCTCGCCCTAGGTTCTGACTTAAAATGATCTCTCTGCATTATCCAGCTGTGCATCAATCTCAAAGGCATTTTATTCTTTCATCTTTCCCTGAGGATGATCACTGTGGAGCTGAAACTTTTCTTTCCTTAGAACATATCTCAGTACTTGAAAACTGTCTGACTTGTGCCATGCCAAAATCATATCACTCACAGACATTTCTTTTTATTGAGATAAGATTGATAATATTCATTTTATATTACATTTTTACACAGTGTTCTTTCAACATACCTGCTTCAAATTCTTTTTAACATCAAAAGTTTTGCATTGTGCTTTTTGTTGTTATTGTGATCATTATTGATATTTTTTGAAGACATAATTCTCATCTTATACTCCAGGCTGGACTCCAACCTTTGATCCATCTGCTTCCACTTGCTAGGTGTTAAAATTGCAGACATGTATCACCCAAATATGCATTTTGACATGATTCTCCTCTAATAAATCTCTTAAAGAGGACATCTCTCTCATTGAGAAGAGGAATTTACCATACTCATTGCCTATTTTGACACTGTTTCTTGACCACTATATAGTCTCATTTACGAACTAGAATCAAATGTATAATTTCAATTTGGCAACGCAGAACTTACAAACAATTCAACATGCAAACAGGAAGCCCTTGACACAGACTTAAAAGCTTTAAGATCTTAAGATTAGATTGTATAATCTTACACTCACAAATTAATAAACACATAATTCCAGAAAGTACACAATTTTGATAGAGTTGCTTTATAATCCAAATAAAACCCCACCCCATGAAAAGATATGAGCAAAGTCAGCCTTCTCCTGCCCTCCGATCTGGTCCCATTCTGTCACTTAACTTGTCCAAAAGTATAAAATCTCTACACTTCTTCTCTTGTGTTTCTTGTTTTTCTCTTCAATGGAACTTTAATGTTACACTTCACTAAAATTGGATATCCATTTCTCCTGTTTTTATTTGTAACGTGTTTTCACTACTTTACAAAATTTAAAGCAAAGGAAGGGGTAAATGTGGGCTGGGGAAATCTTTGTCTGACATAAAATGTATTGAATATGTGTGCTTATTTGTGCATACAAAATGTATTCTCTCCAAGACTTCACCTGACTAAATGGGGGAATGAAGCTTTGACCTCGAGTACCCCTGCTATCACATAGTATAGCACTAGTTACTTTCTCTCAAACTGTAATAAAAATAAATTCATCATAGCAGAAATTACATGGTAATGAGTATGATCACAAATCTTATTAAGATGAGTAGTGTATATACATACTTAAAAAATTGACTTATTAAAATTATTGTAGTAGATGAGATTGTTTGATTGTATTTGAAGTGTCATCCTGTTCTTTCTTCCGTTGTTTGTGGTTTTCAGGTGCCCTTCTTACTTCTCCATAGTCAAAAGTTCTCTCCTGTTAAGGAAACCCCAGCATGGCATTCTCCAAGTTCTTTTAATCCATTTTTAACTGTTTCCTTTATTTTCTGATATCATAATATAGTTACATCATTCTTTTTCTTCCCTTTCCAACCTCCAAACCCTCCCATCCATCCATCCTTGCTCTCCTTCAAATGTATGGTCTCCCTATTGCTGAAGACGACATCTACATGTCATTGAACACAGAAAAGTAAAACTGGTGTCTATCTAGAGCTTTCACTCCTACTGACTAGTAGTCATGATACTGCAAGGAACTCCGTGCACTATCAAAGGAGAAAGGTAAACACAAACCCAGGTGCAAACACTACCATCTACAATGCTAATCTGTCTGCAAGACACACTGGTGGAATAGTGACACATGAGTTGTGGGAGTAACCAACCAATATCTGATTTAATTTAAGTTCCGCTCCATAAGATGGAACCTCTGCCCAACACTGCTTGGGTGGCTAAGAATATGAGACTAGAAAGACCAGAGACCTATTGGAAAAAATAAATACTACTGTTCTGCTAAAGGAATATATCAATGAAATGATTACTAATGACATTCTAATATACTCAGCCATCATGAGAGAAGCTTCCTCCCATAGTATACTGTAGTGGGTAGCCATTCCAGCTTTGGTCTGGAAGTTCCACCCCCACTGAGGCTTTGGTAACTATCACGCCTACAAGGCGGGGCCAAGGGAGGGCCCTGAAGACCGGAGAGTGGGATGTGTGTGGTGCTCTTTTGCTGCTGGGAGCTGGATGAGAGAGGTGGCCGGAGAGTTCTCCAGAGAACATCGCTGGACTACGCTGCGTCTTTCATAGAACCCTATATCTACCTATCCCTTCATTTGTAAGTTACGCCTTTAAATAAATCTCCTTTTAACTACGTGGAGTGGCCTTAATAATTACACCAATAGTATACAGCAAAAAATACAGAGACCCACGACTGGACAATACGCAGAGAATGAAAGACTTTCGTATACTCAATCGTAAATATTATGTCTTCATCAAATCCCTCCATCTCCCAGGGGTCAGGGAGCTCTGTGAAAGAGGAGGTAGAAAAACTGTAAGAGCCAGGAGGGATAGAGGACTCCAAAAATCAAGGCCTTGACAACACAGTAGAAATGGTACACATAGGAACCTCACAGAAACTATGTTAGCATGCACAACACCTGCAAAGTTCTGGGTCAGATGGGGTCCCAACAATAAGTGGGAAATTAGACACAGGCCATTCCTAATCCAGAAACTATCTCCAACTGATAACTACTCTCAAAGGAAAAAGAATCCAGCTGAGGGTCACTGGGTATACAAACCACTCTAAAGGGTAGGCTCCATGCACAGAAGTAGATGGCTAAAACAAGTGATTTCAATGGTATTTTTGGAAGTTCTTTCTCTAGTAAAGTTTTCATGGGTTATTTTTTTTTCTCTTTGCTTATATATTATGTTTTCTGGTTTGGGTTTTTCTGAGTTTGGGTGTTTACAAATGTGTGTGTGTGTGTGTGTGTGTGTATACATCTATATGTGTTTTTTTGTGATTTTTATTTGGCTATGTTTTTTCTGTTTGCTCATTTTGTCCTATTCTGGTTTGATTGCTTTTATTTTATTATTACTTTTTTCTAGATGCCTGTTCATTTTCTAATGAGAGTTAGCAAGAAAGGGTCAGGGTTTGGGTGGTTGGGGAGACAGGGATAATCTGTGAGGAGTTGGAGGAGGAGAAATCAGAATCAGAATATATTTTAAGAAAATATATTTTCAAGAAAATAAATAAATAAGCATTTAAAAGAAGCTAGAATCTGGGTTCTAAAAACAAACAAACAATCCCAGAAAACAACAACAAAAATGAATTCATGGTCTCTTTTTTTAGTAACTCTTGTTTTATGGATATATATATGGGCAAACATGTATATTCCTAAATGTGCAAATATAACTTGCTTGAACTGTATAATGTTATTTATATGTATGTTCCTATATTTGTTCTTATACCCACACACAAATGTTGTCTTCCTCCCTCATCAAGGACAACTTCTTTGTGACAGAGATGAGTATAGAACACCACATCCAATCAAAATGCAGTTGTAGAACTCAGTCCCATTGGATACATACATGAAATACCTCCTGAGCTGAAGGCTTGAGAAGCATGTAGAGGTGGGGTAGAAAGACTATAAAATCCAGAGTAACAGGGAGTTTGTTGTGAGATTGTTTTCCCTAGTAATGTCAGTAGCTACATACATAAAATTTCATCAAAATAACTACCCAAACAGGAGCTGTACAAGGATAATAACAATAGATATTCTAAAGTGAACAGGAGAATGCTGGCAAGGCCTTAACAGTACGCAAAGAACCCTAGGCAACTTACCTGACATAATTTAAAAGAATTTTTGCTTGTTTTTGTGAGATTATAATAAAATTGCATCAACTCCCCCTTTTGTTTTATCCCTTCAATCCATGCCATATATCTCTCCTTGCTCTATCGCATATTCATGGTCTATTTTTTAATTAATTGTTATTATATGTATATATGTACACACACATATATATGCATACGTTCCTAAGTATAACCAGCTCTGTCTGTATAATATTAGATGTATGTGTATTTTCAGGATTGACCATTGGTATAACCATTGGATATACCAATTGATGATTGGTATGACCATTGGATAACCAATTGATGTCCTCTTCCCTGGAGAAGACTATTTCTCCCAACTGTTTTTCAGTTACTTGTAGTCCTCTGTGTAGGTTGGAGACTTTGTGGTCTCTAGAGGCTACCCTCTAACAGGCAATAAGCTGAAGCATTTCAAGGACATCTTCTCATTAATTCTCCCAGGTAGATTTTCAAGAGACCCCTGGAAGTCTAGCAAGGTAGATTCTTGCCCTTTGATAATTCCACCCTCTTGCTCTCTGACGTGCATGCATAAAGTTAACTCCTACAATCCCAAATGAGTTGCATGACCTGAGCAATGACCTCCAATACAATTAAAACTGACACAGGTATTTCTCAGTGGGTGAGGAAGAGATTTTATATCTCTCTGTAGAATGAGTTACACTTCATTCCAACAGCCTTTGGGATTTACCTTAAGTTTATTTGCTAAAAATTTCAACAAATTTTAATATTCTCTGTTACCAACTACATGTTTATCTATCTTGACACATACTTGGTCCAGAATATAGTCATGGAAGTAAAACAGGAAATTAATAGACAAAAACATTGAAATGGGTTCTGTAGAGGAAAACAATGTCAATGTTGGAGTAACAGACTATATATTTTTGTTATTTTCAAATATGAGCAACCATTTCCAGATGAGAAATACAACAAAGAAGCATGTTGCTTCAGAAGACAAATTCCTAATCCTGCCCTATTGGGGGGTGGGGGGCAATATATGACATTGTGAAACAAGTTTAAGGGAACTGAAGTTTTTCCTGTAAAAAATGAGTCCCTTGAGCGATAGAGGCAGTAAACAAAAGATGGGGACATGAACATGAAGGATGAAAGGAGGACGGAAGAGGGAGGAAAAATAAAGAAAGTAAAGAAAAGGAGAAAGAACAGAGGAAGAAGAGATGAGGGGACAATTGGGGGAAAGTGTGAGAGGTGACAATGGACGGCATTTGGAAGCATGTGAGAACAAGGTTCTGTGTCAGCTGAAAAGGGGACGATAAATAGACTAATCATTTACAGAGAAAATGATCCTGTCACAGAACAAAATCAATACTCATTTAATAAGGTGTTTTGCACCTGAACAAAGTTTAACACTAGCATGTCTCCCTCTTTAAAGGACAGCGCAGGTGATTCATTGAACCAACAAATACTTTTAAGTACCTTCTCAGTGCCATGCAGGAAACAGTGAAAAGGATATAATATCCCCCTTAATTGTATTTATAGTGCAGCCAGAGAGCGAGAGATATGAATTATTTATAATGTTCCAGGCATTGTGCTATGTTTTTGACATCCATTTACTTTTGATTCTTAAAATAGCCCTACAGTGATGGTCCTAGTAGTTAAAACCAATGTCATTTTAAAAATGAAAAAATGAGGTTTGGAAGCAGTAATTCTCAGCCCAGGCTTCAGGTTAAAGTCACCAAGGGAGCCTTGTGATGTCAGAGTCCCAAATATAGAGGCTCATATTTTTTTGATATGGTGAGACAGCTGCGTGTAAATATATTTTGAAACAGGAAATTCTGATGTGTGGATATTTGTTAAACATTTGGCTATATTTAATTTATAAAGTACCCAAAGTTTCTTTGCTAATGAAAAAGCACAGACTTGAGACCCAAATCACTCAGATGAAAAAGACAATATGTCCTTGTAATAATAACAAAAACATTAAGAAAAGATCCCTGTAGCCTGTAAGATATTCATTTCATATGTACTAGTTGTTGAACTAAGTTTTCATGATGGTGCACTGTGTTTGTTTTAAAAGATTAACTCAGGGAATATTAACCAAAAAAGTGGCAAGCTACCACTTGAAATGCATACAGTGATGATGTATTTCTCATAATGTCTAATAGAAATCTTAAATAAGTTAAGACTTGCATTCCTACTAACAGCTTCCCTCCTTCTTGCCAAAGGAACTTCTGACACAAATCACACACGTATGACATTGTACTCTGTGTTAAGCCTTCCCTCCCCTTCTAATCAGATAATATTGCTTCCTGCATTCCAGCCTCTGTTTCATACCTAGAAGTTAAGATAAAAACTTTAAGAGGATAACTAGCCAAATACATGTCAATACATTATTTGATTACATCAATCTAACAAGAACAAAATCATTTTTGAGGTTTATTTATTTTTCTTTTCTGTGTATGGGTGCTTTGGCCTTCATATATGTTTGTGTATGATGTGTAGGCCTTGTGCCCACAGAGGTCAGAAGAAGGCGTTGATTGCCTTTAAATTGGAGTCACAAATGATTGCTAGCTGCCATGTGGGTGCTAAGAATGGAAGAGCAGTCCTACGGAAGAGCAGTCAGTGCTCTGAACTGTTGAACCAACGCTCCAGCCTGTAGAACACAGTAAACAACTATGGTAGGTATTTTTAAAATAAGACTTTCCTTTATCTATTTTACAGTATCAGGCTATATGTTTCCATTTACATAAAATAAGTGTAAAGACAATCTTCACGAGACTTTAATGATGCAAATCATCAAAGCAACAACAATATTCACCTTGTGAATGACTTTGTTTGCTATTTTTCTATCCCATGCACAATTTTGGTTAAGGTTAGGTAGCATTTCATGTTCTCACTAATGAACATTGACAAATCCATAGTGATGAACAGAAGTTATAGCACCACAACCAGACTTCAAAATGGAGAGATGCAAAAAGAATTGTGTACATGAAAGATAATAGACTCACTTGGATATGGTGGCTTATAAAGCTGTATTAAGAAAACAAACTAGATGGTGCTTATCTCCTGTCGATCTGCTAGAAATAATAAGCCTCTACCCCCTGGATATACAGTCTTCCTTTTCCTAAGGATTTCAGAAAGGAGGACAAAAGACAAAGACATGATTGTGAATGAAACAGGACTGTAAAATGTGGAACAAATTGGAATCCATAAATCAGAAAGATCTATTAATTGCAGAAAATGGCAGCCAGTGTGTTCTGCATTGCATAAGCAACTACTAGTGTAGATGTAATTCTAAATAGTCTTATTAAATAAGAAACACAGAGCCAAATAAAGAGTTAAAAGCCCAAGAGGTCGGAGTACTAGCGAATAGCCTTTAGCTTGCCAGCAGCTGCCGTCCTTCCTCTGAGAAAAAGACCTACTTCCTGTGTGTCTATTTTTATTGACTTTCTGTTCTGCCTTCTCATTGGTTCTAAACCCAATCACATGACTTCTTTGTCACTGCCTGTCTATACAGAACTCCAGGTCTCTATGGTTGGTACTTGGATTAAAGGCGTGTGTCACCAAGCTGGCTGTGTCTTTGAACACACAGATGCTGCCTACCATGTGATCGGATTAAGGGCATATGCTACCACTGCCAGACTTCTGCTAAATGACATGCTATTAGCTCTGACCCCCAGGCAACTTTATTTATTAACATACAAATAAAATCACATTTCAGCACAAATAAAATATCACCATATACTAGAGGCAGGTCTACTTCATAAACATACAGTAGATTTAGTCATCTTGGACCATTAGCTCACTGTCAAAATTTAAGTCTTTGCTTTTCATATCTTGAGAAACTTACTGTACACTAAAGTTTGTGTAGTATATCTCAAATAAAACAATTGCCCCAGGTCATACTTTTAAGTGACTAAATAGAAGAAAAAACATGAATATTGACAAGGTTGACCTTTAACATTGAGGATCTAATCAGTTCTTTCAAGACTATCTTTTTTCCCTTATTTTTATTAGTTCTTGAAAAGTGTCATTCAATATATTTTGATTAAACTCACCCATTCTGCTCCTCCAATGCACACTCCTCCTTCCTTTTCCAAACAAATTGTGTGTTTATTTATAAGCCCATTAAGACCGTTTCATGTCTATATATGCTCTTGGATGTTGACCCTTCCAGTGAACTAGGGGCTGGATCCTTAAAGAAAACTCTCACTTTTTCTTCAGCTATCAGTTGCCAATAGCACCTCAGCAAGGAGTGAGAATTCATGCCCACATCCTCTCTCCATTCTAGGACAAGTTGTATAGAAGTCTAATTTAGGGATGAACATTCTATAGTTTCTTATACTTCTGTATGATGACCAGTTGTGGGCCTCTGTGTTAATTTTCATCTTCTATCTATTGTATAAAGAATCATATTCAATAAATCTGGACCAATGCCTTAATCTACTTACATAATGATGAGTTAGTAGGAGTTCGTTTAATGCTAGGTTCATTTAGCAGAGTAATAGTAGTAGGTTCTCCCTCAGGGAATATGGACAGTCTAGCCACAGGTTCTTTACCCCATTAATGGTATCAGGTATGGGTTTTATCCTGTAGAATGCTCCTCTAAACCAATCATAAAGCTACTGGTTACTTATATGACACTCATGGAACCACTACACTAGAGGGTATGTCTTGAAAACTATTTTTGTACATCACACAGTTTACAATAGGGTTGCTAAAGTGATTGCTTTTCTCTACTTGTAGTAGACATAGCATCTTGTAGCACCATGAAAGATAGCTAGTATAGATGAGGCTTGCAGGTGAGTATCCATTTGATTCTTTCATGTTCTATGACTTAAGTATGTAGTTTATTCAGTAATAAGATCTTTACTATCAAGTTCTAAAGGGAATTGAGAGCAGCAGCAGCACCATATAATGTTTTGGGGTTTATGGGACCTTACTGGCCAACAGCTCAAGAAGAGATAATCCATTTCTGGCAACATATACTTAATTAGCTAGACTGTGGTGTCTAATAAAAATGTTGTTGAAAAAGTTGGGTGGAAACAACTTTGAAGCTTCACTGTAAATAAAGATATATAGTATATTTGTATCTATACACACACATAGAAAGATTAATATAGAGATAGATATATCATTTAAAATTCTTTTTATGTATCCTTCTCTTAAATAATACATCTTACTGCATCTTCTCCTCCTTCTATTCATTCCAGTCTCCTTCCCCACCTACCCTCTTCCCCAGATCTACTGCTCTTCTGTTTTCTTTCAGAAGAGTAGGAATCCCAGGGATAACACTGGAACATAGAATAAAAAGATGCAAAAAGACTAGACATGAACCCTCATATCAAGGCTAGATGAGACAATAGAATAGGAGTAAAGGGGTCCAAAGAACAGGCAAAAGAGTCACAGACACCCCAACACCCACCATTAGGAATCCCACAAAAACCCCAAGCTAAATAACCACATTATATTTATAGAGGACCTAACACAGACTCATGAAGGCTCTGTGATTGAAACTCTGTGAGCCCCTACAAACCCTGCTTAGTTGATTTTGTGAACCATGTTCTTGTGGTGTCCTCAGTTCCTTATGCTCTTACAATCATTCTTCCCCCTATTCTGAATTCCATCTAATGTTTGGCTGTCAGTCTCTGCATCTGCTCCCATCAGCTGCCAGATGAAGCCTGTGGGACAACAATTTGGCTAGGCTCCAATCTATGGATATAGCAGAATATCATTACAAATTACTTTATCAACTTTTTAAATTAATTGTATTTCTTTGCAAGTTGAATTTGGTTATACCATAGGTTTCTGATCCATCCAGCTTCCTAGTCCTAGATATCCAGGCAGTGTTGGGCATGGGCTTCATCTCATGGCTTAGGCCTCAAGTTTAACCAGTCTTTGATTGGCCACTCCCATAAGCTCTGAGTAACCATTGTATGAGCACATCTTGCAGGTAGGGAAGGTTATGGGTCATAGATTTTGTGACCAAATTGCTGTGTCAGTCCCACAACTGGGAGCCTAGTCTGCTTATAAAAGATGACTGGTTGAGGCTCCATATTCTACATTACTAGGAGTCTGCTCTATGGTTACCCTCAGATGTTCCAAGAAGTTTCTAATGTACTGTTTCCACATCACCCCCAAATGCCCTCCAATTCCAGTTGTCTCTCCCTGTATTCTCTCCCTCCATCCCTTCTTCTCTTGCCTGAACCCTCCTCTTCCCATCTCCACCCACCCCAATTCATCCCCAAAATCTGTTTTATTTCTCATTCCCAAAGAGATCCATGCATCCACCCTAGAGCCCTTCTTGTTACTTACCTTTACTGGGTCTCCAGATTGTAGCATAGTTATCATTTACTTAACAGCTAATGTCCATTTGCAGATGAGTACATACTGTATTTGTCTTTTTGGTTCTGGGTTACCCCATTTAAGATGATTTTTCTAGCTCCATCCATTTGTCTGCAAATTTCATGATGTCATTGTTTTTAACAGCTGAGTTAAATGGTAATAATAATAATAATATTTCATTATTTAAATGTACCATATTTTTTTTATCCATTCTTCAGCTGAGGAACGTGTAGGTGTTTCCAGTTGCTGGCTATTTTTAATAAAGCCTCTATGAACACAATTGAGTAACAATCCAGCGGTAAAATGGAGTGTCTTTCGGGTATATGCTCAAGAGTAACTCATCTGTCAAGGGAACACAGTTGTGAGTGCCTTTTTCCAACATTAACCAAAATCAAAAGTAATGTAGAAGAAATTAATATTCTCTATTGCTTATCTAAATTATTTGGTTTTGCCTGAATTTCAATCTCAAATAACTAATCTCCTTTGCATTTCCCAGGCTTTGACATACTCTTCTTCTTAAGCAATGTTTTATGGCCTCTCCTCCTACCTCATACTACACAGTTTGAGTCTCAGCACAGAATTTGGGGAAGTCATTGCCTCTGATTTCCATCATCTTCTACGGGCTTCATTTACATACATTAAACTGAATGAGGCATCTTCTATTTCTCGAAGTGAACTTTAACCAAATAACTGGAGTGGAATAAACCTCTTCCTTCTTTTGAACTTTACATTGCTGATTCTGCCAGGAAATATCAGGTGGCCTGTTGTGCACTTGACTGTGTTCATTTGAGGACAACAAGCTGTGAGTGACATGCAAATGAAATTCCCCTCAGGACTGACTGCAGCTCCACTCAGTTCAAGCAAGATGGCTATGAGATTTAATGCAAAGACTTGTTACTGAAATGTTAGGGAAATTTATATTTTTTCCCTCGGAAATTCTGCATGTGTTCTACCACTAGAATATTTTTCATTCATTAAAATAAAATAATAATTTCAGAGTTAAAATTCCATCTATAATGTGGATAGTTATTTAAAACCCCATAGAAGTCCAACATGAATTCTGCCCATTGTTCTAAAATGAACATACATTTCTTTATTCTAGGTGTTTATATTAAAATTCTATTTACTAGTTCCTTGCCACAGGAATAGAGAAAATAGTTAAAAGAGATTTTATAATACTACACATGGAATTCACTTTCTGTTTTCAAGGGACCTAAAGCCATTTTGCACATGTTTTTTTTTGGGGGGGGGTTGTTTGTCTGTTTGTTTGTTTGTTTGTTTGTTTTAATTTAAAAAAATTTTGGAAGGGTAAGACAAGAAAATTTTGTAGATGGTAGAACATCTTCTGTAGAACTGAGGTATTTATCCCACCAGCTATTAAATTCTTAAAGTTGAAGAAGGCTGATTTATGCCCAAAGGACTCTTGAGTTATATACAAAGGTTCCCAAATAATAATATGAGGAACACAAAATTGTGAGGTGTGGTGTGTGTGTGTGTGTGTGTCTGTGTGTGTGTGTGTGT
>CABHPP010141458.1:0-12997 GCA_902168425.1 Peromyscus attwateri | reverse complement strand
TGTGTGTGTGTGTGTGTTTGTGTATCTGTAATATCAGAGTGCAAACAAAAAGGATATAGCATCAAGACAGACAAGCTGTGGTCATGGAGAGGCTTACTAAATATGAAGAGCAAGTAAGGTTATCTTAAGAGATCTTGATTGTGTTTATTTTCTCTGCCAGTTAAAGAATTAAGAGGCAGGGGAGGGAAATCTCTTGAGTGTGATAGGTAGCAGCAGAGAAATGCTGAACATAGCAAACAGAAATAGAGCAAATCATCAAATCAACAGTTGAGGAAAGGCTTTTTATTAAGGTCAATATTACTCACATGTAAAGTAGGTACCCAGAGAGAATGATACTCAGCAAAGCAGAACAGGGATTCAGGAAGCCTTCCTCAAGGGCTATTTTGTTGTTTTTATGTTTTTAAGTCTTTGAAGAATCTTATTCAGTTGATTTAGGGTTGGTCATTTTGAAGAAATGCAAGATGGCTGATTAGCCCACAGTTGTTGAATAAACATGCCCTGATCTGGCCTTGAAATTGTTGATGGAATCCATCAGCAAGGGATCTGCCAGAAGGAGAAAAAGTCCACGAGGCCTTTGTTTTAAGCACCTCGGAAAGAAGAAAGCAGCTGTCTTAGACGTTTACCACTTTTATTACTCAGTCATGGCCCTTCTTCTTATCTGTCTGCCTATCAAGAAATCCTTCTAAGTTTAGTCCCTCAGTAACACAGACCCTCTATCTTCAGGCATCAATAGTACAGTGTGTTGAAATCAGTTGCTCCACATAATCAGCCTCTAGAGGCACAAACTGGGATGACTACTCTATCATTCATTCATATATGTACAGAGTGTAAATGCACACAAACAGTATATATGTGTGTGTATCTATGACATGTATACATATATGTACATGTGATATATATGTAAATGTATATATAGACATATAAGAGATGAGTATGTCATATATATACATATATACATACATATACATACATATATATATATATACATATATATATATATGACATTTTTCAGGACTGTGTGACCTCAAGTGTCCCTTGGGCATAGATTAGCCTTCCCCAGCTTTGAGAACTTAGTAGGTAGCAAAATGAATAGCACGATATTGTAGAAGCTCTGTCTACTAAAATATTCCTCTCTTGCTCCTTTGAAAGGATTTTGAAATAAAAAAAAAACAGAAATGCAAAATGGATTTAGGTCTCATAAAAATTGGAAGTGAGTTCTATGTGTGGGACTTTAAACTCCTATTTTACTCTGCTGTTCATTTCTTCGGTGGAGGACAAGGGAAGAGGACTTTAAACAAAAAATGTTCAAAGAAAGAAATTTAGACTCATTTCAAAACAAAAAGGTTGAATTCACTTTGCACTTCCATGGAGAGTTCTCTTCTTTGATTTTGTGATTATACTATAATTACATCATTTCCTCCTCATTTTCTTGCCTCCAAATCCTCCCATGTACCTCTCTTTGCTCTCTTTCAAATTCATGCCATCTCCTCTTACCTATTATTGTTACATGCATGTATGGATACACATACACACACACACACACACACACACACACACACACACACACACACAAACACTTTATGCAGCTATTTTGCAAGTGTGTGATAGAAAAATTTTGGCATGCTATTTCTCAATGACCTGTGTAAATATACTTACATTTAGAAATAGAAGAATTATTTCATAGTAATTTTTGACATTGGTCTTTAAATCACACACGGAAATATCGATTTTATATCCATAATTAACTGTGAGTCCAGAAAAAATTAAAAAGAATATTTTACAATCCACAAAAGTTTATTTTGACATGTCCATTGTTGTCCTTCATTCATTTTTGTTGTTGTTGCTGACTTTTTGTTTGTTTGTTTGTTTTGTTTTGTTTTCCTTTTTTTTTTTTTCTGAGACAAGGTTTCATTATAGCTTTGGTTGTCCTAGAACTAACTTTGTAGACAAGCTGGCCTCAATTCATAGAAATCCACCTACCGCTTCTGCTGAATGCCGGGAATAAAGGCATGTTGTCCTTGTTCAACTCACTCTTAAGCAGTCATGTCAGTAAGACGTTATGGGTATATACATACTAGTAACCAGCTTAGTCTGTATAATGCTACTAGTATGTATGCTTTCAGGGTTGACCATCTAATATTTTGTAACCAATTGTGGTGTTCTTCCCTGGAGAAGATACTTCTTCCATTCTTAAGAATTCCCTAGTTGCTTTGTAGTTCTTTGTGTAGAGTTGAGTAAAACTGTGTCTTTAGGAATGTCAGAGATATACCGTTACCAGCAATTTAAGTATATTTACACAGGTCATTGAGAAATAGCATGCCAAAATTTCTCTATTGCACACTTATAAAATAGCTACATAAAGTGTGTGTGTGTGTGTGTGTGTGTGTGTGTGTGTGTGTGTGTGTGTGCGGGTGTGTATGCCTGAGAGCACATAGGCATGTGTGCCATGGCATGGGTGTGAAGATCAGAGGACCATATGGGCTCCAGGGATTCAGTTCAGGTTATCAGGTTTGAGGGTAAGTAACTTTACCTAATGAGCCATCTCACTGACCTGGATTTGTTTTTATTATTGTTTTTCTTTTTTACAAACTCATAAAATAATCTTAGTTTTAGTATATCACTTCAAAAAATAAGGGAATTAATTCTACTACATTAACCATAAGATTTCCATCAAATAACCATTCTTAATCTTTGATAAACATGTATTCTGCAAGTTCTACACACTCTCAAGGAAGACAGGACTAATTATAAGTGATTAAATTATTTTGAATAATGCTTAGGGTAAAAACATTATTTTTTAAGCTTTTACTTAAAATGGGAAGAACGTCTAAACTCATAAAACAATATATGAAGAAGTCAGTTGTGATGAACACATGGAAACTCTTGATGTAATGTTTGCTAAATTTCATAAATGTGTGTTCACTCTCTTTAATAATTAAAAATGAAAAAACAATTATGCCTGAAAATATGTGAAAATTCATAGTCAGAGAATGATATGGAAAACTCTAGATACAGCAGAAATCCAAAGAGAAGGCTAGGGATCCCTTGCTGTGGGCATGCATGAGAATCTGAGCTCAAACTTCCAGCATCCATATAGAAAGCTAGGCATTATTACACAGTATTCATGGAAATCTGGCACTGTGGAGGGTAGAGACATTGTTTGGTTACAGGTTCCTCATTAATTCTTTCTTGTGCAAGAGACACAACACCTGCTAACCTGTGCAGTTTCCGTCTCTACAACAGACTTCTCTCATGGAGATGAAAGGGAAGTGAAACTCCACAAAGGCACCTGCTTTCAAGCACAAGCATGTCTTTGTGTCCTTTAGCATCTGGCAATTGGAGAAGAAGTTTGTCCTGGAACATGCACCAGAGTGGGGAAAGGTGGCCTACCCAATCCACTAAACTACAAAGTCACATGATGTAGCCATATTCAGGAAAAGCTGTTCTTAATCACCATAGGAGAGCTGTCAGATTTAATGGTAATACGATTTCGGTCCCAGCAGGGGGATGGCAACAAGGCTAATAAATCTAACAGCCCCCAGCTGTTCTCTCTGAAAAGCAGAAGATGTGTGAAAGCTACCTCTCATGCTGTCTAGTGTGGATGAAAGAATGACACTTTCAAGGCTTCCCTGCTTATTCCATTTGCTGGTGTATCAGAAAAAAATGTAAAACGAAAGGGCACAACATTCATCACATCGGTAAGAGGAGCTATTATCAGACATGTGAACAGGAACTAATATGGGCATGGTTGTGCACTGAGAAAGAAAAAAATGTAAAATACTGTAACCATGGTGGATAAAAAGTACAGGCTCTTCTCAAAAACCTTAGAGTAGAGCCACTATAGGCTTGTAACCTTAAAACTGTGTCTATACACAAAAAATTGTCATATATATATTTGAATCCCTGTTCATAGTAGTCAAAATACAGAATAAACCTAGTTGATAATAGATGTGTGTGTTTGTGTGTGTGTGATCCAAATCTCACCTCTCTCTCCTTCTCTCTCTCTCTCTCTCTCTCTCTCTCTCTCTCTCTCTCTCTCTCTCTCTCTGTGTGTGTGTGTGTGTGTGTGTGTGTGTGTTTGTGTGTATTACGACACTAAAAAGCCCCAAGTAGTGCTTCTAAGACTTGTTTCCTATTTATGGAAGACTAGATACATTAGAATTGCAATTTTGCTATTCATTGATGGGTTATGTAGCTATTTATATGCTTTACCTTAGTGTTTACTTCATCAGAAAAATATCATTCAGGGAATTATTAGGAAGCTGTAGAGAGGGCATTCACATAATTCAGAATAGAAAAGAGTATGCTAAGTCACAAAAATTGACTCTAACTCCTTATAAGTCATTTAATTAAATCTGATTTTCTACATAGTTGAGTATTTTTTATTTAATTTAAAAAATCTAAATAGGAAAAATTGCATTTTATGTTCAAAAGCCTCACATATGTTTGCATTAAGGCTTTTGCTGACCTTCAACTGGTGAACTCAATTCTTTTGCCTAGATGTGGACACTAAGCAGTTTTAATCATTCATCATAGTTCAGGCTAGCAGAAAGTATCTAAAGGGTTGGTGCCATAAGGATGAACAAATATGTGGTGGAGAAATGGGAGAGAAAGAGAAGCAGAATGGTTCATGTGCTGTGGAAAGAGACAGAATTGAATAAAGCAGAGGTGGTGAAAAACAGGCTGATGTGGGTGGCCTGCTGGCTACCTGGGACCAAGGTGGCATCTGGGCCTGAGCCGCTGCTAAGGGCTATGTCTTGGTCCATGGTCCTCCAGCAGCTGGAGTCTGCCTTGACATTCATTATCCATGTTGCCACCAAAGGCCACAAGGATGCATGGGGTCTGTTCAGCTATCTGAGTCCATGATGATGTCTGGGAACCATCCTGCTGCTGGGGCCATGCTGATCTGGGGCCATAGTGACGTCTGAGCCTTGGCGGCAATATGTGGCCATATCTGGGTCTATTGCCTACCATAGCCAGGGTCTGTTTAGATGTCCACCGAAGTCTTTGCAAACACCTGGGGTCTGAGATATCACCTGAGGCCAGGTGGGCATCTGAGGGTTATGCTGCAGCTGTGGCCATACAGATCTGAGTGGCCTGTGCTGCCACACGGTGGCATGGTGAAATCCAAGCCCAGGCTGCAGCTAAGGGCCAAGTCTGAGTCCATGACTTTACCAACCCACATCTTTGTTGATGTGATACACTCCTGATACTTTGAGGATACTGATTTCTCAGACCACTTTTTCTTAGCCATCTAAAAGTAAAAATTGCATTCTTGCATAAAAGATGCAGTAGAAATAAATTTAAAAACCTATATGACTAAAGAGTAAATGATAGAAGGGAAAGAGGATACACACACACACACACACACACACACACACACACACACACACACACACTAACCAGGGGCAAATCCACACACCTTCAGAGAAATGTGTAGAAGAGAAGTAATGGTTGTGAGCAGAATAGAGAACACATCTTTCTCAATGTAACATGAAGCATTATTCTGATTTAGCTTTTGAAAGCAAAGAAGCATGTAAGAACTTAAACATCACTAACGAGGAAAAAAAGCAAAACGAAGATCTCAGCATCTATTTGCTTGATCTTACTGTGATTTCACTACGATTTCTTCTACCTCATTAATATTATGATGGAAGATCTTTAGCTATGAATCTACATTAGGTATGTTTTATTTCAACAAAAATACCCTTCAATTTCATTAGTACCACACTTAAAACTCAAATTACTTGAGGAGCCAGCCCTCACAGCTTAAAGATGGTTTCTCTATTAAAGGAAATTTTTTTTTACTAGCATCCACATTATGAGTAAAATACAGCAGCTGCTTGTGATGAGCAAGGATAGAATGTAACCAGCAGATATTGAGAGAAAGGTAGATAAACAAAAGAAAGTTTGATCTACACACTGGCATGGTGAGATTTTTGCCACTGATATTATAAATCTTATAGTATAAGAAATTTATGATGTAGAAGTATATTTAAATATTTGACAGGTGAAATACACATGTATATGCTTTTATTTGCATTAAAATGTATAATGTTTGTTTTTAAAATGAGACTGTTTCTTCCATTAATTTTTGTATTAATAAAGCAACTCTTTCTGTTGTTCTTGTTGTTTGTTTTATTTGCTTCATGAACTGCTTCAAGCAAGGATTTTACATATCATGGCTTCCACTTCAAATATCTATGGGCACTCAGTAAAACATTTTCATAGCATCAACACAGGGAGAAGGTCAGGCTACATTTAACTTTCAGAGTTATGGGGATGGATGAGGAAAGGGAGAAACACACCCATATTTAACCATGATCAAGGGAGGTAGTGCAGATAGAATTTCAAGCAGATGTGACAATTCTCTTCTCACATGACTTCTGAATCATGAGCCTCCTCCTATACCATCCCCAAGTCTTTTGGCTGAGTGACAGCAACTGAGGAAGGACATAATCCCAGGTCATCTGTGTGCTGACCCATGCTGGTGTTCTCTTGAGTATATGGGAAAACTACAGGATGAAATAGTCTGTCTTATGTAACCTATATTTCCCTTCATCAATCTATTGCTGAAATAAGACATTTGTCTTATTTATTTATATATTTATTTATTTATTTTCATTAAGAAAATTTTTTCATTCATTTTGCACATCAATCAAAGATCCCCCTCTTCCCTCCTCCCGCCCCCAGGCTTCCCCCAACCCACCCCTATTACCCCCTACAAGAAGGCAAGGCCTCCCATCTAGAGGAACATCCAGTAGAGGCAAGTCCAAGCCCCTCCCACTGCCTCAAAGCTGCCCAAGGTAGTGGGCTCCAAAAAAACCCTCATGCACCAGGGATGGATTCTGATTCTTTTTTGTTTGTTTGTTTGTTTGCTTGTTTCCCTGGAAGCTAAAAATCATGGCAGATTATTATTATTTTTTATTTATTTTATTTTATTTTATTTTACAATACCACTCAGTTCTACATATCAGCCACAGATTCCCTTGTTCTCCCCCTCCCACCCACCTCCCCTTCCCCCCAGTCCATCCCCCATACCCACCTCCTCCAGGGCAAAGTCTCCCCCAAGGACTGAGATCAACCTGGTAGACTCAGTCCAGGCAGGGCCAGTCCCCTCCTCCCAGGCCGAGCCAAGCAACCCTGCATAAGCCCCAGGTTTCAAACAGTCAACTCATGCAATGAGCACAGGACCCTGTCCCACTGCCTGGATGCCTCTCAAACAGATCAAGCCAATCAACTGTCTCACCCATTCAGAGGGCCTGATCCAGTTGGGGGCCCCTCAGTCATTGGTTCATAGTTCATGTGTTTCCATTCATTTGCCTATTTGTCCCTGTGCTTTATCCAACCTTGGTACCATCTCTGGGAGTTCCTTTATTGTACAGAATTGTTTTAGCTTTCCTGGTTTTTCTTTGTTTTTCATATGAAATTAAGTATTGTCTGTTCAAGGTTTGTAAAGATTTGTGTTGGAATTTTAATGGGGATTTCACTGAATATGTAGATTGCTTTTGGTAAGATGGCTGTTTTTACTATGCTAATTCTACTAATCCATGAACATGGAAGATCTTTCAATCTACTGATATCTTCTTCAATTTCTTTCTTCAAATACTTGAAGTTTTTGCCATACAACTCTTTCACTTGCTTAGTTAGGGTTAACACAAGATATTTTATGTTGTTTGTGGCTATTGTAGAGGATGCTATTGCCCTGATTTGTTTTTCAGTCCATTTGTATATAGCAGACTACTAATTTTTTTTTTTTTAGTTAATCTTGTATCCAGCCATATCTCTGAAGGTGTTTATCAGATGTAGGAGGATTTTGTTTTTGTTTGTTTGTTTTGTTTTTGCTTATAGAGTCCAAAGTAAAAATTCTCCATTCGAATACAGTGTTGGAATAATTGATAAAGTATTGTTCTTTCCAGGTCTGAATTGTGAGAATTGTGTTGGGATTTTGATGGGGATTACATTGACTCTGTAGATTGCTTTTAGTAAGATTGCCATTTTTACTATGTTAATCATTCCTATCCATGAGCATGGGAGATCTTTCCATTTACTGACATCTTCTTCAGTTTCTTTCTTCAGAGACTTAAAGTTCTCATCATACAGGTCTTTCACTTGCTTAGTTAGAGTTACCCCAAGGTATTTTATATTATTTGTGACTATTGTAAAGGGTGATCGTTCTCTGTAATCTTGTATCTTGACATATTGCTGAAGATGTTTATCAGCTGTAGGAGTTCCCTGGTAAAATTTTTGGAGTCACTAATGTATATTATCATATCAACTGCAAATAGTGAAAGTTTGACTTCTTCCTTTCTAAATTGTATCCCCTCGATCTCCTAGAACTGTCTTATTGCTCTGGCTAGACCTTCAAGTACTATATTGAATCAATATAGGGAGAGTCTTGTCTTTTTCTTTTTCCTGATTTTAGTGGAATCACATTGAGTTTCTCTACATTTAATTTGATGTTGGCTGTTGGCTTGCTGTAAATTGCCTTTATTATGTTTAGATATGTTCCCTGTACTCCTGATCTCTCCAAGACCTTTATCATGGAGGGGTGTTGGATTTCTCAAAGGATATTTCAGCATCTAATGAAATGATCATATGTTTTTTTTTCTTTTAGTTTGTTTATATGGTGTATTACATTGACAGACTTTTTTTATGTGGAACCATGTGGTGGTATTGTGTTCCCCAAAATATTGTGTACCTTAATAAACTTATCTGGGGTCAGAGACAGAACAGCCACAATATTAAACATAGAGGATGGACAGTGGTAGCACACGCCTTTAATCCTAGCATTCCAGAGGCAGAAATCCATGTGTTCAAGGATACACCAAAGCATGGTGACCCACACCTTTAATCCCAGAAAGCAAGCCTTTAATCCCAGGGAGTGGTGGTAGAAAGCAGAAAGGTATATAAGGCGTGAGGACCAGAAACTAGAGGCATTTGCCCTGGAGAGGCATTTGGCCTGGTTAAGCATTTGGCCTGGTTAAGCTTTCAGGCTTCTAGCAGCAGTTCAGCTGAGACCCATTCTGGATGAAGACTCAGAGGCCTCCAGTCTGAGGAAGCAAGACCAGCTGAGGATCCGGTGAGGTGAGATAGCTGTGGCTTATTCTGTGTCTCTGACCTTGCAGTGTTCACCCCAATACCCGGCTCAGGTTTGATTTTTTAATAAGACTTTTAAGATTCATGCTACAGAACCATCCTTGCATCTCTGGGATAAAGCCTACTTGATCATGGTGGATAATGTCTTTGATGTGTTCTTGGAGTCAGTTTGCCAATATTTCATTAAGTATTTTTGCATCAATGTTCATGAGGGAAATTGTTCTGTAATTCTCTTTCTTTGTTGCATCTTTGTGTGGCTTGGGAATGAGAGTAACTGTAGCCTCATAAAAGGAGTTTGGTAACGTTCCTTCTGTTTCTATTGTGTGGAATAATTTGAAGAGTATTGGTATTAACTCTTTGAAAATCTGGTAGAATTTTGCTTTGAAACCATCTGGTTGTGGGCTTCTTTTGGTTGGGAGATTTTTAATGACTGTTTCTATTTCCTTAGGGGTTATTGGTTTATTTAAATAGTTTATCTGGTCTTAATTTAACATAGGTATGTGGTACCTATCCAGAAAATTGTCCATTTCTTTTAGATTTTCCAATTTTGTGGAGTACAGGTTTTTGAATTATGACCTGATAATTCTCTGGATTTCCTCATTGTCAGTTGTTATATTCTTCTGTTCATTTCTGATTTTGTTAATTTGGATGCTCTCTCCCTGCCTTTTGGTTATTCTGGATAAGGGTTTGTCTATCTTGTTGATTTTCTCAAAGAATCAACTCTTGGTTTCATTGATTCTTTGTATTGTTTTCTTTGTTTCTATTTTATTGATTTCAGCTCTCAATTTGATCATTTCCTGGCATCTATTCCTCCTGGGTCACTTTAAAAACCAACATGTGGACCAATGGAATCAAATTGAAGACCCTAACATTAACCCACACACCTATGAATACCTGATTTTTGACAAAGAAACCAAAATTATATAATGGAAAAAAGAAAACATCTTCAACAAATGGTGATGGCATAACTGGACATCAATACAGTGGTTTCTCAGAAAATTGGGAATCAATCTACCTCAAGATTCAGCTATAGCACTCTTGGGCATATACCCAAGGAATACTGCATCATAGCACAAGGACACATGCTCAACTATTTTCATAGCAGCATTTTTCATAATAGCCAGACCCTAGAAACAACCTGGATGCCCCTCAAAAGAAGAATGGATTAAGAAAATGTGGTACATATACACAATGGAGTACTACTCAGCAGAGAAAAATAATGACATCATGAGGTTTGCAGGCAAATGGATAGAACTAGGAAATATCATCCTGAGTGAGATAACCCAGACTCAGAAAAACAAACATGGTATGTACTCACTGGTAAATGGATACTAGATATGAAGCAAAGAGTAATCAGACAACAACCCACAACTCCAGAGAAGCTAACTAATGGGGAAGACCCAAAGAGGGATGCATGGACTGCCCTGGGAAGGGGAAATAAATGAGATCTTCATGAGTAAACTGGGGATGAGGGGTAGGCAATGGAGGGTAGCGGATGGGGGATTAGAGCATAAGGGAATGGGATGATTGAACTGGAAAAGGCAGGGAGGGGAAATATAATGAAAGAGATACCATTATGTAGAGAAACATCATGGGGTTAGAGAAAAACCTGATGCTAGAGAAGTTGCCAGGAATCCCCAAGGATGACCCCAGCCTAGGTTACTAGCAATAGTATAAAGGGTGCCTGAATTGAGCTGGTTTGCCCCAGAGATCAGATTGGTGAATACCTGTCATCACATTACTTTTCTTCAATCACTGATAGAAACAGATGCAGAGATCCACAGCCAATCACTAGACAGAGCTCCAAGAGTCCATCCAGTACAAGAGAGAAGATCGGGATTCTATGAGCAAGTACATCAGCATCATGATGGAGAAACATGCAGGAATGACCAAACCAAGCTAAAGGGAACTCATGAAAGTTGGATTAATGGCTGTGGAGCCTACATGGGACTGGACTAGGCCCTTTGCATGGTGAAACATTTGTGTAGCTTGATCTGCTTGGGAGGTCCCCTGGCAGTAGGATCAGAATCCATCTCTGGTGTATGAGTGGGCTTTGTGGAGCCCACTACCTATGATGGGACACCTAGTATAGCCTTGAGGCAGGGGGAAGGGCTTGGACTTGCCTCTACTGAATATGTCTCTCCATAGGAAGCCTTGCCTTCTTGTGGGAGGAAGTGGGGGATGGGTTGGGAGGGGAGGCTGGGGGATGGGAGGAGGAAAGAGAGGGATCTTTGGTATGTAAAATGAATGAAAAAATTTCTTAATTAAATAAAGAAAGTTATGATTTAAAAGTTATTTTCTGGGATATCAAGCTGATGAGTGGGAATATTGTGATTATTACTGTTAATGGTCAACTTGACAGAATCTAGTATCATCTGGGCAATCAGTCTTGTTTGTGTGTGTGGGAAAGTTTCTTGATTACATTAATTGAATTGTAAGACCTACCCACTTTGCATGGCACCATTCCCTAACTGTGTTTCTACACTGCATAAATGAAGAAAGGCAACTTTCCACAGAATGATTATAAAGCCCACTAAGGTATAGGTTATGAGAGTTTTTCTGTTACTATATTTACAATTACTGAAAGTTATTCTTAAAATAATTGTCTTAGCATTAAATAAAATGAGACACAAAGCACATAAAACAGAGGCAAAAGTTTCTGTGCAAAGATATTTCTCTGGAAAAATTTAAAATTATGTCCAAATTGGTTTTAATTCTAATTAGGCAGAACTGAAACACTCATGAGTACTTCTTGGTTCCCTTAGTCTGTTCATGACAGAATTATTTATTGAATATTGAGTATCTCCCAGATCTATTATGAGAGCTGCACCTGCTTTTTTGAAGAAAGTAGATTTGCCTTTCATCAAAACCTAATAATGAGAAATGCTACATACTATCTACTCTATAAGTAGCTAGGAATACATTATCTATGTACACAACAAGGCAATAAATGGATGTACACATATAAATGAAAGGTCTTTGATCCATTTTGAATGATTTTTGTGCAGGACAATAAATATGGGTCTAATTTTTTTCTTCTGCATGTGGACATTCAATATTCCTAGCATCATTTATGGAAGATGTTGTCTTTCCTCTAGCTTGTACTTTTAAAATTTCTGTCAAATATCAGGTGGCTATAAGCTATCTTTGTTATAGGTTTGAATCATATGTTTCATCTATTGATCTACATGTTAATTTTTTGTTCCAGAATCTTGCTCTTTTTATTACTATATCTTTGTAATATAACTTGAAGTCTGTTGTGGAATATTATTTTAACTAGATAAAAGTGTGTTACGTTTGTTTATGCTGCAGAAAACTACTTTAACTGTGTAAAGGTGTGTTATTTTTATTCATGCTGCATTTGTTTAACAATGTAAGGATGTATGTTTAATTGTGTAAAGATGTGTTGCATTCATTTCACCTTGCCTGTCTAACGTATCTGGTTGGTCTAATAAAGAGCTGAATGGCCAATAGCTAGGCAGAGAAAGGATAGGCAGGGCTGGCAAGCAGAAAGAGTAAACAGGAGGAGAAATCTAAGCCCAAGAAGAAAAGAACAAGAGAAAAAGAATAGAAGAGAGATTGCCTAGGACCAGAAGCCCAGGAGACTCCAGCCAGGATACATGATGAGAAGCAGTGAAAGCAACATGCAAAGAAGAAAGAAAAAGCAAAGAGCCCCAAGGCAAAAGGTAGATAAAGAGAAACAGGTTAATTTAAGTTAAAATTGCTAGCCAGAAATGTGCCTAAACTAGACCGAGTATCCAAAAGTAATAAGTCTCTGTGTCATAATTTGTGAGCTGATTGGTGGCCTTAAAGAGAAAAGTCTGGGTTTGGGAAGAAGAGGTAAGGCCTAGTTCTCAAGCCCCTAGGCCCTGGGGGCACATTCTGTGCCCTCCCCCCC
>CABHPP010141457.1:0-38734 GCA_902168425.1 Peromyscus attwateri | reverse complement strand
TGGGAACAACACATTCACAGCATGCAGAGCACCATCACCCATTATTTCCCCTTTTCTATTTAAAAGGAAACTTTTAACTTTAACATAGTAAAATTATATATAACAAAACAGTTATCAAGCAAGAATTATAGTTATAATATTTAGTCTATTTGTATTTGGCAAAAATCAAAGAAGATATCCTATCTATCCTATATTTGTGAGTCCAAGGTTCCATATCTACCTTATCTCCTATCAAAACCAAGAAAAACCATAATTATAACATTCTAGTCTTCAATTGCATCAAAGACCTCAAAAGGATATAATATTATCTAAGTATACAGGAAGAGCATTGTAAGAAACTTCCAAAAATCTAGAATGACAGAGACAGCTAGCTGCCTGGACAGTTACCCAAAGTTCTTCTGCAATGTTGGGGCATCCATTCTTCAGCCTACAGGCCTATAGTCTCTCAGTAGCTTCTCTCTGTGTCCTGTAGAATGTCTAGAAGTTTCTTCTGCAAAGCAGGAACCTGATGGACCATTTTGCCTTGCTAAGTTCAATGGTCACCTTCCTATGGGTCCTGCATGTCCAGTCAATACATTTTATCAAGTAGTCCAGGCAAGAACAGTTTCTTGCCCAAATGGCTATTTTTGCCAAGAAGAAGATAAATTTCATATGGCGTGTCTTTGACACCCATCTCTCTTTCTGAAGTAAATCAGTGCTGCCAGGAGCAGACATGTCTCACTGTTCAGAAAGTCTAAGTTTTTAAAACATTTCAAATGCCATATTCTGTAGGTCTTAGACATGTTTGAAGATTACCTAACTAATTGAAATATATCTATGTATACCTAGAAAACTTAACATGACTATTTAACATAAATAAGAACTATGGGTTAAATTAAGTGTAAGAGCTAGTCAATAATAAGCCTGAGCTAATGGCTGAGCAATTTTAATTAATATAAGCTTCTGAGTGACTATCTTATAAGTGGCTCTGGGGTCTGTGGGGCTGGACAGGACTAGAGAAAACTTCAGCTACAGCTGGGGTGACAAGGCAATGAAGAAATGAAAGGCACACAGAGAAACACAGAAAAGCTGGGATTGAGTAGACTGGGCTCTCTGATGGAGAAACTGCAGCACCCTGGAAACTCAGCATGTTTATTATATATACAGTTGAACACAGAGGTGGTGTTATTGCATACAGACAAACAAAAAGGCAAGGTTATTGTACACAGTGAACAAGGAGGCAGGTTTAGCCAACCTCTGTAGGGGAAGCTTCTGTAGGGGAGCAGTGTACAGGCCTTACACAGCCAGGAGGAGAAAGCTATGGTGGGCATTTTTTTTGCACATGCTATCAATATCAATATGAATATCCGCACACAGACAAGAAGAAGGCTTAGCCGTCCTTTGGAGCTTCACTCTGTGAGTGTGTTTGTGTGGGGGCTTTTGCCATTTTCTTGAGTCTGAGGTTATGGCCGTTGACATGGACATGCTCATGTCAACAGCACACATGGACCAAGGACTTCATTCATTCAGGACTTCCTCCAGTCCCCACACTCACATCTGAAATTCTAAATCAAATCAAAACAAAATAAAACAAAAAACTCTACAATTAAAAAAGATTTTCTCAAGTGTAGGGAAAAAAGGAAACGTTGCATTTAGGTTATCATATTTCCATAAATTATGTCTTTAGTACACGAGGAAGCTCAATCACCAATTGTAGAATAGTCACACATTCACATTTATAATGAAATTCTATTATCTTACAATTAATGGGGGAAAAAGCATGGATTTGAGAAATATGGGTATATGGGAAGGTTTGGAGGGAGGAAGGGGAATTGGGAAATGATGTAATTATACTCTTGAAAAAATAAAAGAAATTAAAAAAATAAAAAAATTCTGTTATCTTTGAAGTTTTGCTTACCTCATTCATATAAAACACCTTTATTTACATTTTTAGATTTTTATTTCTATCAGTCTATTTGTCAATATATGAATATAGAATAAATAACATGTATTCTATACAATGTGAACCTTTAGTCATCACTCACATGCTGTGTGAGACTCTTGTCTTCTTTCCAGGACTCATGACATGTTCAGGGTAGGTGGAATGGTTGTGCTTTGCCAGTCACCACTCACTGCTCTGTGGGGATACTTGGAATAAAGAGTGGCAGTTGAAATTCCTGCTGGTCTCCTCTGTGTAGCTGTTTGGGGAATGTGCTAGATCATTCTCATTTCAGGAGGGAAAGAGATGTGGCAGAAGGTCCTCTGTGGCATCTTCTGGCTGTGGGGACTTTGTTTTCAGTTGTTTCTGGTTCTGTGGTTGCTATGTGGCTGCTGTCTTCTGAGTGGCCTCACACATATTGCAGAATGGCCCATTATACATAGCTTCATTACTGTTTAAAACACTGTGTTTGGGAGAATTTGATATCCGTACCTGGACGCATTCAAACTTTTGAAACTAATTCCAATATTGCCATTGTTGAAAGAATCCTTCTTCGCTGCTCAATGAAAATCAACTCAAAATTGACCAGAGACTTAAGTATAAGACCTGAAACTATGAGACAGCTAGAAAGAAACATGTGGAGGGCTTCAGGACACTGATGGGTAAGATTTCTTGGAAAAGATCCAAAACACACACACACACACACACACACACACACACACACACACACACACAAATCCAAAACAGACAAAAGGGTTACGCTTAAATAAAAAGCTTTTGCAAAACAAACAACGCAGTATAGACACAGTTTACAAATGAAAGAGAAATAGCTTGTACACTGTAAATCTGACAAGGAGTGGGTGCCCAGAGTTTATAAGAACTCTCAAAACTCAGGCGCAAAAACTAAACAATAAGGTTGGAAAAATAGGCAGAAGAGCTATAATAGACAAGGAAGATATACAGATAGTCAACAAACACATGAAAATGCGCTCAGAATCACCAGTCATCAGGGAAACGCATATTAAAACTACCGTGAGATCCCACTTCAGTCCAGTAAAAATGATTACCTAAGGGACTGAAGAGAGTGGGTGTGAGCAAAGATGTGGAGAGAAGTGAACTGTTCCGCACTGCTGCTAGGAATAAAAACCCATACAGCTGCCCTCAATTGAAAGCTAATAATTATAATCTTCAACTGTGATTTTTAATTATTACACATTTGAAGTTATTTATTAGTATGTATTAATTGTAGAAAATAAAACATTTTAATAGTTCTAATAGTAACTTGGGGTTTTTAATCTCATGATTTGTAAATGTACACTTTTTCTTCATAATGATTCTTAAAAATGTGAAGAGATTGTTAAAAATTTCTTGATCAAAATCTACCTTTCTTGGATAACGATGCTATAATCCATAGACCCCAAGAGGCTAGGTAACAAGGAGGGTCCAAGAAGGGACGTATGGATCTCCCAGGGAAGGGGAAATAGAATAGTTCTTGTGGGTGGAGTGGGAGTGAGTGGCTATGGGAACATGAGGGATTGGGTTGGATGAATGGAGGGGGAGAGTACTGAAAGAGATGACTGGAAATGGGGGGCTATTTCGGGGTCAGGTGGAAACCTGATGCAAGGGAAGCTCCTAGGAATCTCCAAGGATGACCTCAGCTGAGACTCCCAGCAATGGTGGATATGTAGCCTGAACTGGACATCTCCTGTGCCCAGGCAGGACTTCCCATGGAGGGATTGGAAAACCAGCCCACAATCTTTGACCTACAGTCTATCTTGCTTATAGGAAGTGTGGGAGATTGGTGACTACTACAGTTGTCACCAGAGAGCCTTCATCCAGTAACAGATGAAAAGAGATATAGAGACCCACAGCCAAACATTGGGTTGACCTCAGGGAATCAGAGGGAGGAAGAGTTCTATGAGCCAGTGGTCATCACAAGGGAACCCACAGAAACAACTAACCTGGGCTCATAGGAACTCACAGAGTCTGGACCGATAGCCAGGGAGCCTGCATGGGACTAACCTAGGCCCTCTACATATGTGTGATAGTTGTGTAGCTTGGTCTACTTGTGGGACTCTTAGCAGTGGGAGCAGGAGCTGTCCCTAATGCTTTGACTGGCTTTTGGGAACCTATTCCTCATAGTGGGTTGGCTTGCCTACTGTGGGATGGGCTGTATGTCAAATTGCTCTGATTGGTCAATAAATAAAACACTGATTGGCCAGTGGCCAGGCAGGAAGTATAGTCAGGACTAACAGAGAGGAGAATTGAGAGAGTTCTGGGAAGTGGAAGGCGGAGGAGGGAGACACTGCCAGCCGGCGCCATGACAAGCAGCATGTGAAGATGCTGGTAAGCCACAAGCCATGTGGCAAGGTATAGATTTATAGAAATGGATTAATTTAAGATATAAGAACAGTTAGCAAGAAGCCTGCCACGGCCATACAGTTTGTAAGCAATATAAGTCTCTGTGTTTACTTGGTTGGGTCTGATCAGCTGTGGGACTGGCAGGTGACAGATATTTGTCCTGACTGTGGGCCAGGCAGGAAAACTCTAGCTACAAAAAATTGCCCATCCTAAATACAGGGGAGGAGCTTAGTCCTACCTCAACTTGATATGCCAAGCTTTGTTGATACCCATAGGAGGCCTGCCACTTTCTGAACAGAAGCAGAGGAGGAGTGGATAGGGGGAGTGGAGGAGATATGGAGGAAGAGGATGGGAGGAGAGGAGTGAGGGAAACTGGTTGGGGTATAAAATATATGAATAAATTTACTTAATAAAAAAAGCAGCCTTTCTTTTAAACATAAAAGTCTGATAATGGTTCTGTATTACAACTTGTGAAAATGTTTTCTGTATTCCAATTTTATAATCATCTCTAGCAAAAATTTTTAAAAGCATAATTACATATTAATGAAAAATGTGTTTTATAAAATAAAACCCATATTTCCATAAAACACAGTGGAAGAAGACCCTTCAGAAAGTTGTCCTCTGACTTTATATTCTATGCCCCTCTCCCAGTCCTAGCCATCAAGGGGCTTTACAAAGCATTCAGCCTATTGTATAACAAATTCTGATTTAACTGGTCTGCCTTAGAGTTGGAAATTTTGTTATGGGCATGGGTCTGACTATTACAGTAACCAAGAGAGCCTGGGCAATATCTATACCTGTACTTTAGACCTCATGTTTTGGGCAGCATATTTTATTTGCAAAGAGAACCACTGTTCAAGGCAATATCTTGCCTGCCCTTACCATGCTGCAGCAAGAGTCACTGCTTAGCCTTCTATGTAGAAGATTCTAGAGCATGCAGAACTGAATGGCATTGGCTTAAGGTTTATAAAGCATAATCTCTCAAGCATAGTGACTTGAAATTTGGCTGCAAAAACTGTAGACATATTGGGGTCCTTCTGAACGTGATACCTTCTACTTTGCACTGGTGGACTGTGGTGACATGGACAATGGTTTTTAATCCTGGATACATTCTATGTTGCCCAGAGAGTCAACAAAAGAAAAACACATACAAAGGAAATCCCTCAGCCCTGGGTGTGCTTCATCTAAGTATGGTGCATGAGAATATCAGGAGATGGAAGGTATCTACGGTCTTTTAAAAAAAGTCAGCTACTTTAAAGAGTAGTTAGAACAGGGGACAACTGGTTTAAAGAGAAGGGTCAGCACTGGATTTCCAGTTGCTCCTGACCATTAGTCCAGTTACATTGGCTCCTCAGTGTCTGGTGTCTTTCCCCGTCCCTAACTCAAACTGTGCTGCTCTCATTAACTGCACATGCCTTGCTAGTCTACCCTCTCCATATGAACAACTTTATCATTCAGTGAGTGAATTTCTTGCTTGCAAAGTCTCCCTTGTTGCTCCAGCTTTTAGTGTGTACCTCTTCTGCATCTTCCTTCCAGTGTGTGTGTGTGTGTGTGTGTGTGTGTGTGTGTGTGTGTGTGTGTTCTTTTCTGTAAGGGCAATGCCAGCCTATGGCAGGGTTTTGAGAAATTCATACCATCACTGCTAATTGTGTTTTTGCTGAAGAAGTTTACGATTTTTCCCTGCAGAGTGGATGAAGACATGGAATAACCAAAGCTCTCATTCTCCATCTTCTGCTTTCCATTTGGGACATTTTCAGAAGGTAGATGACAGGCCAGACTCTTGGTGAGGGATCCCTAGAGGTAGATTTTCTATTTTATTGTTTCTTCCACTCTTGGACCATGTGTGGGAAGGTATTAAATGGGTCAAAAAGTTTCTCACTCTGATAAATATCCTTTTGGGTTTGGGAAACAGAAAGACCTGAAAGAGTTCATAACTTGAAAATAGAAGTTTCCTAGTTCTTCTTTGTATTTCTAATAATCTAAGTATTTCTCAATGCTTTCCTACTTGAAAAACAGATCTTAACTATAGTGCAAGGTTCATCTTCACCATTTCCTTATGTTTAGCCATCCATTTATTCATGATTCACTTGTTGAATACATTGTGTGTCAAGGCCCTTGTAGACCCTGTGAAGACCGTGAAGAGTCTGTGTGCTAGCTGAGTGTGTGCAATTTTCAGAGTCAGGGTTTACACAGTAACAGAATTGAGATCCCTTATAAAGTTTCCACCCACTTTATCTTAGATTCATTTTTTTTAATTAGTGGAATATGTTAGATAAACAGTACAGGTAAACACATTTTGAAAATTGATTCTCTTACCTAAAAACAAACAAACAAACAAACAAAAAAACCCCCAAAAAAACCTCAAAAGACTCCCCCCCCCAAAAACCCAAACTTGAAAACTCTATAAATTATATGACTGTAAGGTAAACAAATCCATATTCATACAAACACAGATCTGTTTTTATAAATATAATGCAAATGCACACATGATGTGTGTGGCTAATGCATATGTAGACCCTGTAACATGTCCGTTTCAATGCTAAATATTTAAATTCTCCTTAAAAAATGCCAACAAATTGCTAATTCGTGGTGATTGTAATCTAATTCTGCTCTAAAACCAAGTATAACTGGTATACAACTTCCAGTCCTGATATTGGAGTCTCAGGTTAGGAACTGGATAATTACTGTGTAATTATGTGGCTTTGGGTAGTGGTGCACACTGATGGTGGTTGGAGGAGCACTCGATTCATTTGGTATACTTATAAATTATTTACCCGTTCTGCTGGCATTCTTGAATTTGCATTCATATATTTTAATACTATTTCATTGTACAAGCATTTGCCCTTGGCTGAAAAATAATAGAGTCTAATGAAAACAAAACTAAGTCATTGGCCTTTGCTTTACAATGTTTCTGAGAAGTGAATCTTATTTTAAAATCACCACTTCGAATGTCCAGACTTCTTGGTTATCTATTCATTTCCTTTGGCTTTTAGAAGTTGATTATTTATTTTGTTGCTGTTGTTCCGAGGCTATGGCTTAGGAACACAGAGCTCATGAAAATGGTAGAAGAAATATGCATAGAGCTCTATTGAAATATATGCAAAGCAAATGGTACCCAGCTTGTGATTTGGTCACCTGCATAGAGTGCATTGGCAATCCTGTGTGCTCATTACCCTCTCTACCTTTAGTAAACCATTATTCGTCTATGGCTTGCTGCCCTAGTGGTAATGTCAGCCAAGTGTGGTGCCAGCTGCAGCTAGAAAATAAGGAGGTAGCCCTGCTGATACATTTTAGCATCTCTTTTGAGAGTCTGGATTGTGAGTGGGATGGCAGAGGGATGCAAGACAAGCTGGTTCATCAAGAGGCAGTGCTATTCAGGATGGACCAACTGGATTTTCCTAACAGGCTATAGTTCCAGTCATTTCCAAAGTTGTAGCCTTAGTTTTTGTTTTGGAGTCTATGCTTTTAAATAGTTTTACATATAATCTTATTTTCAAGGGAGAGGAAATGTTAGCTTGATAAGATGTTTACAATCTGAGAACCCTCACCAGGATTTTGAACTTGAAGTAAACAGATTCATTTTTAAAAAAATGTCAAACACACCCAAGGGAGCATTTGGCTCACACTTTATTTTGCAGATAAGCAAAAAAGGCCCTAAATTGAACAATTGCTAAATTGTTCAAGGTCATAGGGATATTCAGTGACTGACAGAGAGGGAGATAAACCAATTTTGTCAAATTAGATCCACAGATTCTAAAGCTCTAAGAAGACTGGAATGAGAACATGGTTTGTTTACCCAACTTAGAGACATATCATTAGCATCCTAGGGATGAGTGGAGACTGCACACTTGTGTGGTTTATAGGCACAGATGGTTTTGAATTATGGGCCATGTTATTTCAGTTTGCCTTGAGAATATTTTCTCCCAAACGGAGTCCACATGGATCTAGTGAGACTGACCCTATTTCCAGGGAAGGGGAAATTTGGCTAATCAAAGCACTCCATCTCCCTGGCCACAGTCAGTAGTGGTAATCAGAGGAAGAAAGTTATACCATGAAATCTAAAATATATAACTCTGAAGTTTTGCTAGAACCATGTGGAAATAGAAATTCTCCTCCCATTGTTTCATAAATTGGTGTCCCACCAGAAGAGACGGCCGATTCAAATTAGAGAAGTAAAGGAAGTCATCTTAGAGAGAGTCTTTGTTCAAAGGGACTAGATGAGATAGTTACATGTCCTAGAGAGTTTAGAAGGCAGGCAGATCTGTCACTCTCTGGCCATCACCAGTAGTCAGACTAAAAGTCATGGAGAAAGGCCACCTTTGCTATAGTAGGCAGATAGCTCAAAGTAACCTTGTAGTGAGGGAACCAGATCAATGGACAGTTTGGCCTCATTTTCCATTCCCTCACCTCCTCATCTGCCTTGTTTTTGGCCAAATACAGCCTAGAGCTAGAAGACACAGAGGTCTCTTTATGTAGACCATTAAAGACACCTCCTAAGGTTCAGAGCAAGGTGACTAGGCTATGGAATGCCCAAAAAGGACAAAGCAGGATTGCCAGATTAACTTGAGATACTACTTTATTAGGATACATTTCTGTGGCCGCCTCACCTTTGTGTAGGGAATCTGTGACTGACAAGACAACTTCCGAAGAGTAGAATTATTAGATGTGAGTACAGATACCCATGACATCTGGTAAATAGTAAGATCTTGATAAAAAAAAGGATCATGAGCTGGGTCGTGTCCATGGACCAATAAACATCATTCATGTTTAAGGCAGTAGAAGTTGAGATTAAGTCACTTGCAACTGATACACAGAGATCTCATAGCCACTAGATGCATTAAAAATGGCTTGGGAGCCATGCTATCCATCACTGGGAGGCAATGTTTAAGTACTCATCCACCCTGGGATTGAGTTCCTTGACTATTAGCTTCTCTGAGACACTGAAGGACAAGGAACTTGGATTTATCAGGGAGCAGTCTTCTCTGTCTCACACAAAAGATGCAAAGACTGATAGAAAGTTCTCCCTTCAAAAGAGCTAAAAATCTATCTTCAATAGTGTTTCCGAATTCCTCAAAAGTATTTATTTTGGGGACTTGAGAAAAAAAAAACAAAACAAAACAATAGGAATTTATTGGAATTCTCAGAATCTTAGATTACTTCCAGCATTATTCTTGTTCTTATTACTGTCATTATTAAAAGGTATTAGTAAAATACTAATATTGATCTTTTTTTCTTTTCTAGAGACAAGGATTCTCTGTGTAGCTATGGCTGTCCTGGACGTCAGAGATCCACCTGCCTCTGCCTCCTGAGTGCTGGGATTAAAGGTGTGTGCCACCACTGCCCAGCTAAAAATATTGATTTTTAAGAATGTGTGAAAGCACAAAGTCTCTACTAAGTATTCAAATACTCAGAACCATCAAAAATGACCAGATAATTGAAATGGCACAACATTAAGATCTTCCTACAAGGGTAGTGGCACCACACAAACTTATGTGTCATGGTCACCAATGCAGGAAATGATTTTGCTCCCAAAATTTTTATATCTTGATATGTCTATGATTTGTATAAAGTTTATATACTATGCATACTAAGTTATTCACACACTATATATATAATATATACATATATATAAAAATGACTCACTTTTAGTAGCAGAATGGTCACAGAAAACTTTCTAAAACAACTTTAACCATAAACAAGGCTGCTAAACTCAGACTACTTATCTGAAATGTGTTTTTTTCTTTCAATATTCCAAGAAAGGTAAGTGCCTTTTCTGCATTTCCATTCAACTTAACACCAGAAGGTTCCTTTGAGTCATAAAGCCTGTCTGTTGATTGTTTAACTTTAATTCTTATAGCGGGATTATAATGGCTCTTTCTTACTTCTCTAATTTATTTACTGGTTTCTTTGGAATTTAGAATTTGAAAAAGTAGAAGTTGTATCAAGAAGTGTCCAGAAAGAATGATGGAATGGAAACAGTAATATATATACTATATATACCATGCCTACTAGTTGGCTTTAGATTTTCTCACAGTATCCAGCCCTTGCTATAACTACAGTTGAATCTCATGTTCTTTCTTGTACACTTTCCTATGCAAAGGAAGTCTATTTCCAGCCATGTTTTTCAGTCCCCTCATCATGTTTCCCCCAATAGCATTAGGAGGAAAGTGTTGTTTCTATTGGTAAAAGATAATCAGAAGAATTGGAGTTGTAGTGCTCTATGCATGTGTATCACCCTTCCTTCTAGAATCCTACTCTTTCCCTTCTCCTTAATTGTATTTCAAGAGCACTTATGAGATGGTGGAGTATTTTGGGTTATATTTCAGATACCTTTAAGATTGGAGTTTGGGGTGCCGGGCGGTGGTGGCGCACACCTTTAATCCCAGCACTCCGGGAGGCAGAACCAGGTGGATCTCTGTGAGTTCGAGGCCAGCTAGGGTTACAGAGTGAGTTCAAGGAAAGGCACAAAGCTACAGAGAAACCCTGTCTCGAAAAACAAAAAACAAAAAACAAACAAACAAACAAAAAGATTGGAGTTTGGGTGGTATTATTAAAACTCTACTGGTGGCTATGAGATAAGAATTTTGTTGGGTATAATAATATAATAGACAAGAATTTCCTTGAGTGTAGCAATAGAAATTTTTGCTTGCTTTTGTGGTGCTGGGGATGAAATCTATGGTCTCATGCAAGTACTAGGCAAGTACTCTGTCCTTGGATTATACCTCTAGCCCATGAATGTTCTTTGGTTTGTTAATCATACTTTGAACTATGAATATGCTGTGGGCTGCAGGAATATATTATAAGAACTCAGCTGGTTATGGCAAAGCCACTACCTGAAGGGATCAAGGCATTGCTTCAGAGGAAGCCAAATTCCAAGGAGCTTTTGGTGTTATTTGGCTTGTTATATATCAGCTGTCTTCTATTATGAAAATCATGTGTGCCTTCATAGTTTTCCCAAATGATTTTTCCCTAGGAATTGCTAACAGTGTGGACTAATCACTCTTTGGACATATACATTCAAGGTATTTGGAGAACAGCCTCAGGAAAGGCTTCCTTCTCCCTAGACCATCCGTTTCTCCCCTTTTAGCACTGGAATCAGATATCTCCCTTAGCCACATTCAAGGACTAACAGAGATAACAGCCCAGACCACCACATGCTAGTCTCTTGATTTAAGGTAAATTCCATAAGGAGACACTGCCTAGGTCAGGTGGACCTTAAGTAATAGCTTTACACAATTTAGCTCAGACCCTCCTTTTCTTACAGCCTTACTAACTTTATAGAACTCTAACTCCTTACCTAACCACTTCTAGGAATATTTAGATAACCTTCTGCACTGACAGCTATGCTCAGCCAGAACCCCAGTTCAAGCCTCTCTGTAATTATCATCATTGGCAGCAGCCAGCCAGGTCCATCCCAAGACAGAGGAAAGTACCTTATCAGAGATACCTCTGTACTCTCTAAGAACAGACTTAAATGTCCAGACTACCCATTTGAGAAGGCCTGGCAGATGTGCCAATTAAGCTTAACTTCCTCCTTTCCCAAATCTTACCTCTAGTTCCAGATCTCTCTTTAACTATCACCAGAGGCATCTAGCTGTACACGGGTTGCCTAGTGACCAAGCACACTTTCCCCCACCCTGCAGAAAAACGGCAGATAGCTTGGACAGATATGAGCTACTGGAAAAAAGAAGGCAGTTTTATTTTCTCCCATTGACCAAGCAACTTATATATTCTTCACATTTTCTACCAATCACGTTTAAGGTTATAGTTGAACACATAAGATCCCTCTTGTTAGACATTACCCGAATTTAGCCTTTAGTTAATTCATTTCCCCATTAGTCACTTCCCTTTTGGGTCGCAAATGATAATTAACAATTACTGCCCCTCTATGTGATTCTTATTACCCCTCCATTTGATCCCAGAAGCCTGGCTTTGCACTGCCAAGGAATTACTGCCTGTAAATGTGTATATACCAGGACTCCCAGGGCATGGGAGGTCGGAGAAGATTTGAAAGAATAAATGACTGGATTAAGAGCTCAGTGTGCTGAGATTCTATTTCCTGAAAACAGTCCTCGCCATTCGTAGTTCTCTCTTCCTGAGCCCCTGGGATGTGTAATATTAAGACTGGTCCATGTAGTATTATACAAGATGAATATAAAGACCAAAGCTCATCATCTCCTCTCCCATTTTTCTATTACTTTTGGAAAGAGTAGGCCAACTCTTCATGTTTGCTAGAATGTTTTACAGGAGCAACTGGTTGGTCACCAAAGACTTCTTTTCTGTAGGCATCTGATTCTAGGTATTACAAAAGAAAGTATTAGAAAAATATTTTCCAATGTCATACTGTGGGTAAGACTGGGCCCTTTATCAGCCATGAATAATTTATTAATGACTTTTGTTTTGTCATATAAGAGAACTGTGGTGCAGGGCTGTAGGAAAAATGCCTAGGGTGATACGTAAGAAGCATCCCTCGCACAGCTTGTGCTGTGGGATGTTCTGTATGGCAAATATGTAAATAAATAAAACACCGATTGGCCAGTAGCCAGACAGGAAGTATAGGCGGGACTAACAGAGAGGAGAATGAAGGGAACAGGAAGGGAAGGAGGAGACTGCCTGCAGCCGCTGCCAGGACAAGGAAGATGTAAGGTACCAGTAAGCCACGAGCCACGTGGCAAAGTATAGATTAATAGAAATGGGCTGAATATAAGAGTAAGAGCTAGACAATGATAGACCTGAGCTAATGGCCAAGCAGTTTAAATAATATAAGCGTCTGTATGTTTATTTTATACGTGGGCTAAGGGACTGTTGGGGTTTGGGACCCGGAGAGAAAACTCTCCAGCTACAGCTTGAGTGATATTTGCCTGTGAGTGCCTCATATGCTTCTTCCAAGTCTCTGTATTCTAGAGAATAAATTCCGGATTTCCATTTTAAAGTCTTGTTTCCTTTAAACCACCCCAGTTTTCTATCACTATAGAACAAACCACCAACGAAGTTAATGATTTAGCAGGCAACTATTTACTTACCCATGGCTCTGTAGGTTAGCACTTTAGATGGGGCCCCTCCATAGTGTGGCTGGACTAATTCAGGCACATTCCCTTCATCCATAGGTATTTTAAGGGAGTTTCAGCTGCAGATGACCTCATGTATCTGTTTAGGATTTGTCTGTATACAAATACTGACAATGAATACATCATCCTTTCTAAATACATCATCAACTTCCTTATCATCCATAGAAAGTATGGGGCTTGGAGAGCTCATTTCAATAGTATTCTTTTCTTTTAGTCCATATTGACAGTATTCTTTTCAGTCCGAGATTCTTAAAAATTTTATGGTTTCCTATTTGTTATACTGGGGTTCAGTATGTACCTAAATATCATAAAAAATATATTTTTGAGAAAAACTTCTCTCTGTCTTATACAGAAAACTGGAATGCTATTGGAAATGGCCCTAAGATTTTAAAACCCACCTTTGAAAATTGAGATAGTCTATCATTTTTATGATTTGCTACATTTATTGACCATACATAGGTTGACCTGTCCATGAATCTTCTAGATAAGGCCAACTTGATTGTGGTAGATGATATTTTTTGATATATGCCTGAATTCGGTTTTAAAGTATATTATTGAGAATTTTTGTATCTATGTTCATCAGAGATATTGACATGTATATATATTCTGTTTTTGCTGTGTCATTACTTCCTTTTGGTGTTAGAGTAATATTGGCATCATAGAGGGAGTTTGAAAGTACGCTTTCTGCTTTTGTTTTTTGGAATAATTTAAGAAGTATTGGTTATACATCTTCAAAAGTTTGGTATAATTTTTCTGTGAATCCATCTGGGCCTGGGCTTTTGTTAGTCAGAAATTATTTTTTATTTGTTTTCGCTTATTTGTTTATGCTCTCTTTAAGTTGTTGATCTTGTTTTGGTTTAACTGGTCATTTGGATGAGTCTAGCCATTTGTCCATTTAAAAATATTTTCAAACTTAATGAGTATAAGTTTGTAAAGTACTCCCCTATAATACTCTGGATTTCTTTGGTGTCTGTTGTGATGTTTCCCTGTTCATTTCTGATTCTGTTAGTTTGCATCTTCTCTTTCTTTTAGCTAGTTGGGCTAAAGGTCTGTCAATTTTGTTTATGTTATTAAAGAGCCAGATTTGTTAATTCTTTGTATTGTTTTCTTTGTTTCTATTTCATTAATTTCTGCTTTGATTTTATTATTTAATCCCATTTACCAGATTTTGGTTTGGTTTGCTCTTGATTTTCCAAAGCCTTGAGTTGCATCAATAAGTCACTTATTTGCAGTATTTCTGTTTTTTTAGTTTAGTTTAGTTTTTTCGAGACAGGGTTTCTCTGTGTAGTTTTGGTGCCTGTCCTGGATCTTGCTCTGTAGACCAGGCTGGCCTCACAGAGATCCGCCTGGCTCTGCCTCCCAAATGCTGGGATTAAAGGCGTGTACTACCTTTCTGGTTTTTAATGTTGGCACACTCCTTTAGAGTTACATATTTTCCTCGCTGGACTGATTTGAATGTGCCATATAGATTTTGTTACGTTATGCTTTCATTTACATTATGTTTCAGGAATATTTTTCTTCTTTTTTTCTTTCTTTCTTTCTTTCTTTCTTTCTTTCTTTCTTTCTTTCTTTCTTTCTTTCTTTCTTTCCTTCTCTCTTTCTTTCTTCTTTCTTTCTTTAAAACCAATTCATCATTTAGTAATGTGTTTTTTAATCTCTTGTTTGTTATTGATTTTAGTCTTTATTATGTTATGGTCAGATAGGATTCATGGAGTTATTTTAATTTTTCTGAATTCATGTAAGGTTAGTTTTGTGTCTCAATATGCAGTCTAATTTAGCGAAGCTAAGATGGGCTTCTGAATGAATATATATTCTTTGGTGTTTGGGTGAAACATTCTGTAGATACCTGTTAGGTTCATTTGATGCATGACATTATTTAAAATTCCAGTGTTTCTCTGTTTATATTTTGTCCGGATAACCTATCTATTGGAGAAAGTAGAGTATTTAAATCATCTGCTGTTGCTAAGTTTGAGTTAATCTGGGCAGTAGAACCCTTTTATGAAACTGGGTGTGCCGAAGTTTGGTGCATATATGTTTATAATTGCCATGTCTTCTTGATAAATTGTTCCCTGAATCAGAATGAAGTGACCCTTTTATCTCTTTTGGTTTGTTTTAGTTTAAAATGCATTTTATCAGATATTAAAATAGCTATGCCGGTTTGCTTACTGGTCCCATTTGCTTAGATTGCTTTTTCTAGCCTTTAACTTTAAGGTGGCGTTTATTGTTGAAAGTATGACAAGTTTCTTATACACAGAAAAATGGATTTTATTTTATTTTTTAAATTAAGACATATTTTACATGTATTTTTTTCCTGGATGAGTTTCTTTTCTGGTCCTGTGTGTTTGATATTCTGTGTGCGTCAGCTGGCAAGTCTAGAGCGGCTCACTGTTCAGTGGAGCTGGTGCTACAGAAGAAAAACTGGGTGTGGCCTAAAAGTGAGGATCAGTTGAAAACACAGGAGACCTGTGTCTGCTTGCCATTGGGACCTCCAGAGACTAATGGTCCCTGCTCCAGTGTTGCTCAGACCAAATACAAGTCCTTTGCCGAATCTCACTGACAATCATTCACAAAGTGGAATTCTGGGAAACGAAGCTTCCAGTTTAATGGGTTGACAGTAAAATGATCCAGCATAATTCATTTACATCCTGTGCCATTCATAGTTAGAGGTAAACACAAATGGGAAAGCGTGATGCTCTTCTGCCTGTCAGTTACTCCCAATTTCAAGTCTTTCTCTCCTTTTCATTATCTAGACATGAATTTAATGTGGCTCATCTTTCTCACTGGAGAAAAATTAAAACCCCTTATAACAGCCCCATTTCAACAGCCATCAATTTTAGTAGTACTAAATGTGGGTTTCTGTATATTATGTACTATCTGTTGGTAACTATGAGTTCTGAGTTTACAAGTAGGAATGCCATAAAGAACATCATACTCTATCTTGGTCGAAAATTAAACCATCACACAGGGTTTTCTTTCCTGATCCTCTGAGAGAAACCTGTACTTGCTTTGCTCTAACAGTTCCTCATTTAATCTAAAGGCTAACCCAAGGATTTGATGCTTTTCCCATCATCTTTTTTTTTTTTTTTTTGTAGTGAACTTTCAGTCTTCACTGAATTGTTTTCTACTGGAGTGATTTCAGAGAAAATGAGGCTTGAACAACATCAGGGAGCACTGAGTGTCACAACTGGATTGTTAGGAATGAGGAAATGGCAGACTCTGTAGCACCCCAATCCCTTTATATGTAATTGTTATTCCATTTGCCAACAAGGAAAGGCAGAATATTAAAAATTAAACAAACCACACAATCAGGAGATGGTGAGCTTGGGCAGGCACCCAGAGGTACTTGCTTTTAGTGGATTTTTAACTAACCCTTTAACTTGGATGGCTGGGTCCTTCTTTTCCCTCCGGACACATCTGAGGTGTATGTGGCATAGCACAAAGGATTTGTCCATGGACCCCAAACTTAGGGCTCATAAGATTAAGGCTTTCATTCTGGAAATGTTCATCCTCCTTGGTAAAGCTCTTCGTAGTCACCTCTGAACAGGAAACCATATGTGGCTGCTTTGAACTCTGTGCTGGACACTGAAGTTGGTCCTTGGGTCCCTCTGTTTCTAACTCTTCTTTGAATGTGTTTGATGGTGTGGTGTCTTCATCCCATCTTTCCATTTTTGCACCTATATCAGGGTGTATTTTTTACCTAAGTTTTGAAGCAACTTAGATATTAATACCAGGTCAGCAGTTCCTAAAGACAGATGTTATAGATTCCACAGTTTGAAATAATGGCCCTTCTGTTAAGTTCATGACTCTTCACCTTTCGTTGTTCAATTAGTTTTCTGTCTGTAGCTCAGACTATGAATTTTTTATGAAAGGGATTATAGTTATCCTTTTTGACTTCCCTATCAAAAGACAGTGCCTGACCTGACACCAGAGTGTGCTGATAAACAGTTGTCAGTGTGAATAGACATGAAGAGTATGTTCAATTGGAGTGTCTAGTCAGTATATAAGCATACCCTGTTAGGATCTCATTTTAGAGGTGAGGGCACTAGACACTCAATTGGAGTGTCTAGTCAGTATATAAGCATACACTGTTAGGATCTCATTTTAGAGATGAGGGCACTGAGGCTAGAGTTGAAATGAAGGAGTCAGAATCACACAGCTGTTATCAGGATGGGAGCTAGATCTTTAGATGGATCCTTAGCCCCCAAGAGTATTTGTATAGCAAAACTCTTTTAAAGCTAAACAAATCTTTGTTTGAATGAAATGCTCTCAACTCTGTCACATCAAATTGTTAGAACTTCTTTGACTGTTGGTGTTGGCAAGGGACAGGGAGGCAGATAGAAGGGCCCAGGGACAAACTTACCCCTTTCACTCAATCCATCTTCTGCCTCCAGTTGCTGGGGCTTCCAATCTTTGGACAGGTTCTACAGAACACAGTTTGGAAAACACTGGGCTACACTGGCTTTCCTTGCCATCTTCTTCAGCTCTAAAAAATAGCTAAACAAATTTACAGAAGAAGAAAAAAACTGCATAGACACACATACACAGATACACACCCACAGCCACACACCCCCACACCCTCGGACCCTCTTCTGAGCAGGAAGTTTTACCCACTCGGTAACCCCAGTAGGGATCAGAGGAGTCAGTGTCGTTTGCAGCCAGCAGTACAAAGTGACCATTCTTGCACTTTTGACTGAAGACAGAGGAGTGGGGTGGGTCTTCCAGGACACATCTGCAGGGCTGTATCTCACAGGAAGTAGTTCAGCTCTTCAGAGATAAGTTTTACTGGGGAACAAAGAGGGATTTTGTTCACTGCTTTAAGAATGGTGCATTGAACCTGGACTGGGCTTCTCAGTGCCTGCAGCTGAAAACAAGGCAAAACTGACCCAACCTGCTCCTTCCTCTGTTAACATAGGCAGAGTGGTTTCCGAATTTCCCTCCTCTTCTCTTCCAGAGGTCTAGATAGCTTCCCCTGCACTGTCTTATACCGTTTCTGCTACCTTACCATGCTCTTAGAATCAAGTTTGAACATTTGTATTTGTGTTTATTTGACGCATTTTCATTCTTTGGGGGAATCTGCATAGTTCAGCCTATTGAGAATAAGAGGTCCTAAATCATAAATGCCATTGTGAAGGGTTTGATTGAGCCTAATTTGCTTCTCCCAAAATACCAGAGCAGCAGAAACGCAAACAGGGCTTTTTTTGTTTTGGGGGAAAGAATGCTGGAGTCAAGACAGACTCTGACTTGCTGTCCAGATATTTTGGCTATAGATTTGATTTGACCTTGAATGGTTTGCTGAGATCTCTGTACCTCCTGATTTGCAAAGCAGGACTACTCCCATTTCCTATTTGTCAGACCAAAAGTCGAGTGATCAAGTGTTTTGCCTGATGGCCCATAACAAGTGAATGCTAAGGATGCCTGCGTAAGGCTCCTCATGTGTGCTAGAGAAGCTGGACTGCTGGTGCAGCATGCACATGACTCTCAGCCCTGCATCTCCATCCCAGCTTCAGAGGCACAGGTCAGAGCACATTTGACTTTGCGGAAGCTATACATTTCCTGTGAGATAATGAGGTGTGCTAGGGAGTCAGGCAGGATTTATATGGCAGTTAAATGTAGTTTGGTATCAAACGTATGATTGCATTATTCACCGTGGCATAGCAAAGTTCACCTCTGCCCCCTCACTTTTGGCTGGATCAGCAGATGTGGACCACGATTAGGGAAGCACTGTCAGATATTTCTTTATAGTCTAATTTTCCTACTCTCCATTGCCTGCAATGCCCTTGCCTCTGGGAAAAGTGACAAAATAAACAGGCCTTTTCAAACTAGCTTTGTTATTCCTGCTTTTAGGGAGTGATTTAGGAGTGTAGATTGGCCCTGGGGGAGAATTATCATACTTGGTACAATGCATGTGGGAACGGGTTTCTTAAACAGTTCGAGAGGCAAAGTCTTAGGTAAGAAACGGATACCCTACAATGTAATTCTTGTAACCAGCAATAACAGCAGAAGGTTAAGGTATACTGATATTCTTGTATAAGGTACTCATGGGCTTAATCAGGGTGGCAAGAACAAGGAGAAAAAGGTAAGGATGTGGTAAATCTTAGTTTCCTATTCCATACATGGGCAGTTACACACACTTTGATGCACAATTATAAATTCAGTTTTACAAGCTTATTAGGTAGGTGTTTGCTTTGATGTTTGCATGCAAAGTATTAGAAGTGGGGCATTGTTTGTGTCCCAAAGCTCACAGAAAGAAACTGGCCTTGAAATGTGGCATCAGACCCAGGACTCATGTCTTTGCTTAGCACCATGCTGCTTCTGAGCTCCCCTGAGCCTGGAACTGGCTAAGGGGTCAGGATGATGGTCTGTGGGCACCTTAAGAGGTCCCTGAGTGAAAGAAGAGACAGGGCCACCATATCATATGGCTGAGCTGCAGATGAAGTGGGAGATGAAGTCTCCTCACTGCTTGAGAAGAACTTTTTTCTCGATCTAGAATTCTCAAAGAGTGTCTTACAGGTCACTGTCCATCTGTCAACTGTTATTACTTTATAAAGAGAAAAAGATCTCAAGGCTAACAAAAAGCAAGTTTTGTAAGTAAGCATCTTATCTTCCCTGAGAGACTTTTTGTAGTGAGACATCTTTGGTGAAGGAAGCAATTCATGGATTTGTGTTGTGGTATATTCTTTTTACCATGTTTTGGGCAAATAAAGACAAACATTTAGCCGATTGACTACTTTGCAAAACACTCCTCTAGAATCATCCCTTCCATGGACATGTCTTGCATCTTACTTAAGGACCTCCTAGGGCGTTTGCCTTATCTCTGTGTCAGACAGATTCACCCTGAGAAGAATTCAGATCACCTATGAACTGAACCAGGGGCTGGAGGTGTCTAATTTCTGTTGAGTATGTGGGTAAATACAATTTAAGACTACAAAATGAGTGATTTTAAGAGAGCCTGGCATGGGATTTCCTTGGGAAGTCTTTATATAGTTTATGCAAACTCCCTTCCCAAATAAACCTGACAGACTATGGCTTAGTCCACTTTTCCCCTCCAATATCATCCATTATTTCTAAAGCAAAAAGAATACAAGATATATAGGAAAGCCATTTCTTCCAGAAATGAATTCTTAGCAGATAAAACTTGAGAGAGTGGTAAAAACTTGCTTTATCTTTAAAACAAATAAAGCTCCACAGGACAATTGTGGTCAAGACAGATGCTTGAATGGAAACATGAAAGACTCATACATCTCATTTCCAGGGCATGCAAAGATAGGAATGCAAAGAGTTCTATGGCAGATAGCAAGTTCTAAGTTCAAAATGCTTTTGTATGCACGGTTAAGAAACTTAGTTAATGAGATGGCATCACAGGAGAAAAGCACACCAAGTCTTTAACAGACAATAAACAAACACATTTGTATCTTGTGGAATTGCTGTACTACAGCTTAAATATCCAGTACCCTTCTTTCTAGCAATTTATAACTTTGCTTCAAGAGTTTGTCTTCCCTGTGAAGTCTTGTACTTCCTCAGGGAGAATGTCTAGTCTTACTGCCTTGGAGTCCCTGGTTACAACTCCATCATCTAGCGTGATGGCTTGTATTGATTGTCAACTGAACAGGACCTAGAATCACCTAGGAGATTGCCTATGAGGGTACTCTAGAGTAGGTTAGACCCACCTTAATTCTGGGCAGCACCATCCCGTGGTCTGGGGTCCTGGACTACATGATGAGGAGAATGCTAGCTGAGCACCAAGATTCTTCCTTCTTAGCTTTCTGAATGGGAATGTAATGTGACCGGGTCCCTCATGCTTCTGCTGCCTTGCCTTACCCACCATGATGAATGAAACCCCTTGAACTATAAACCAGAAAAAAAAACCTGTCTTTCATTAAACTGTTTTTTTTTTGTCAGATATTTTGTCTTGATTTCCTCAATAGTAATGAGAAAAACAGTTAATACAGTAGATAAGTTTTATACTGAACCTCATTTCTCATACCAGTATGTGAACCGGGGCAATGGCAGGCTTGTCTAGCACTTAACACAGTGCCTAACCAAGATCACTGTGCTTAGCTGCTTGGTAGGCCAAAAGTGAAGCGGGATGCTGAATGGATCAGCTCTGTATCTTAGACCTGACACTATTTACCTGTGAGTGACTTTGTCATTTAGTCTTGTTATGCCACAGTTTCCTTATCAGTAAACTGGGGATTATAATGGCATTTCTAGTTCCTGAGGATACAATGTGGCAAACAGTAGGCATAAATGCCAAGTACATGTCTAAAAAAATAACAACAGCCTAATAAAGGGCAGTGGCCACATTGTTATCGACAGAGAACAGAATTGGGAACATTAGTTAGCAGTAACAGATAGTTTATTTATAAAAACTAGGGAATAATTTTCTGATAAGAGAGCGAGAGAAGAGGTATCTGGAGTCTGAAGGGGATGCCTATTAAAGTAGTGAGTATAGTGACGAGAGGGGTGTGGTGATAGTGTAAAGAATGATGTAGACTAGTCAGTCAGAATAGACAGAGTGGCCAATCTGATTCCGAGATTCTATAGTTCCTCAAAGGAAGCTTCCTCATACAATCCTCATCTTTTCATATTACCAAGAAGTGTTTTGGTGGCTGGAGGGGAGCTGGTGGAACTCTGATGCAGAAGCAAACTGTTCCTTCCTGACAGTCTCTGCAGATATTTCCCAAAGCCACACAAGATGTGTTCTCTGGCCCTGGGGTAGTTCTGTACCATGCCCAGTCACATCTATTTTCTATATGGTGTGGCTCTGAATGGGAAGGAAAGCTGGACCAAGCCAGTGTCAGGCCTGTGAGAATACCTTGCTTGTTCTTCCACAAACAGCCTTTGGCCAAAGTCTCTTCATCTAGCAGCTGGCTTTGTGGGCATGGCCTCCCTGTGCTTTGGCTTCATGGTTTCTTCAAAACTTCAGTTCTTATGACTGTGATTTCTCCAATTAATTACTCTCCCAAAGGATTCCCAGGGCTAAGCTCACATTTGCATAGGCCTGTGGCATTTCAAAGAGCTCATGCTATGGATTTACGGGACATATGCAACAGAAATCCAAAACAGGCATGCCTTGACTTTCTGAATGCAGTCTACAAAGGGCCAACAGTCAATAGCCTTGAATGTCTGCTCTAAGTTAGGCAGGGATCTGGGCAAACTCTTCATCTGTGGGCCTTTTAGAGAGACAGTTTCAACACATCAGTTTTCCCCCTTCCATTTTATGGAGTTGGTAGCTGCGGAATTCATGTACAGGACTCCAGGGGTGGGGGCAGTATGAGGGAAACAATTTCTTGGTGAGGACCCTGCATCTCCAGTGCTATTGTAAGATAGTACTATGTGACAAAGCCTGGAATTTGGGGAATCATAGCTGGATTATAAATTCTGCCCTACCTTTTAAAAATTGTCCTTTAATAACTGCTTCATTGGGAAAATTGTTCAATGTCTATAGGCCTCAGTTTGTCCATGTAAAGATGGAAGGCAAACATTTCTTGAGAGATCATGGAAAAGATTGAGATGAATAGGGAACATGGCACCACCAGCAGCTTATGTGCCTGGAACTCGTGTACTTATTTTGAGGTAGTAATTTATTTGATCACAATAATGTTAAAGGTATGCTTTTAATCCACATTACTATAGGTATGGAAGCTGAGGCATAGAACCAAGGAAGAATCTGGCCTGATGTTGAGAACTAGAAAGGGTATGGCGCCAGGACTCACACCTGTATCTGGTCCTAGTCACTCTGCTCTGAGTACAAAGCAGTCTGCTTTCTCAAACATTCTTTTATCCAACCCAATGCAGACTTCCCATTGCTACAAGTCTTTCAGAGGAGTTGTCAAGAGAGTGGAAAAGGTTTCTCAGGTTTTGAGAACCTCAGAACCTTACCGTAGTGTTAACTCTTGAAATATCATGACTTTTCTTGATTTTTGTGGATTCTACAAGGACTCTCACTCAGTGCGTCAGTGTTGCTATGGGAAAACTCACTGTCTGTTTCAGAGAATAGCTTCACATAGGACATTCTTCAGAAACATTCACAAAGGCAGGAATGAAGAGGAAGCAGCCCTCTTCCTTCTCATTGAAAGGCAGTGTGTTTAACATCTCTTTTGCGTTTCTAAAATGGGTGGCATTAGATGCAGAGGGGAAGTGGAAAACAGTCTTTGGTTTTCTTTTCTGAAAGCAGAAAACAGTGCAATTAGTGGGAAATTTACTCATAATCTTGATCTTCAAATCTTCTGCCCTTTCATCCCATTAGGAGTGCCTTTTCTTCTTAAAGGACATGGGGCGGGGGTTAGGCAAAAACCCTATAAAATAGCCATGCTACAAAATTCTCTTTAATGACGGAAGCTAATAAGAAATGGATCTGGTATTTCATCCAGCCTCTCAAATAATGGCTCTGTTGTTTTGATCTCCAAGTGTAAAGGAAGCTTTATATTCAGGGATGGGCGTCTCTGTCTTGAGCACCTGAGAGACTGCATTATATATTTGAAACCATTTTAACAATGTCCCTTCCCAGAGTGTGAGGCCATTGCAGCTTTGATGTGGTTAGGCAATTTAGTACAATCATCTAATAGATTAAATTAGATTTCAGCTTCCTCCAAAGATTTGAAGAGCAATGTTAAATGAGTGCACCCATAATCTTGCAGCATTGGAGTGCTGTTTCCCTATCTTACTTTTAGTAAAGGGCTCCAGAGAAGGCAGCATTCTCTCTTCCTATATCCTGAGCAGAGGCCTAGGAGAGATTGCTCGGTTTGCTTCTGATGTGTCCACACACGAGGAAAGAACCAACTCCGAGGAAGAAAAGAGCCAGAGAGCTCTAAGATAGCGTGGAAGAAGCTGCTTCTCTTCCATAAAATACATGTCACATGGCTGGTGCTGGAGGTGGTCTTTGCACAAAGCCTTTGCAAGGGACTTAGAAATAGGCAAATGTGAGTTTTAATCCTGATTTACAGTTTCTTCATCGCTAACCTCCCTGAGTCTGTTCCCTTCTCCATAAAACTAAAATCACAGTACTAAAATTGAATTGTTACTGCAGGATGAAATGAGGTGGTGTCGATAAAATGCCTTTCAGAATCAATATTTAATAAATGCCTGTTCACTCTCTTGTGTGCAAGATTTGTCAGTTAGCAAACAAGTGATGACTGTGTATCTGTAGACACATCCATTGTCCTGGTTGCTGGCTACTGAGTAAGATAAAACTAAACACTTACCTAATATCTTCAATTAGACAATATGGCTCACCCAAGCTTAAAATGTTTCCAGTGGGCTCCTGATACTCACTTCCACCATACTCTTAGCTCAGCAAATTGCCCTCCGTTCACCTGGCTGTCCACAGAAGAGAGGTCAGAAGTGCAAATGATGGTTCCCTCCCCATCCCTTGAACTCATTTATCATGAAGTCCTGTGAAGATTCATCAAGGAATCTCAGCTGTATTAATTTAAGAAAAACTTCTTTAGTCCAATTCTTAGTGGATACATGAGGCAATGCTGAATCACGGCTCTGGTCCTTACCTCTTCTTGCTGTCTTCATTATCTTCCGTCTCTAACTTATTCTTTTTTATACATTTCTTTTCATATTTATTTTCCCATAATATTTTATTAATTCTTTGATAACTTCTTATATTTTTGGTTGTGAGCTCAGCCTTTGACGGCTGAGCCATCTCTCCAGGCCTCTTTGATAGTTTCTCACATGCACACAGTGTACCCCATTTCTCCCTCTAATGCTTCCCGGGTCCACAGCTTGTCACTCAATCCCTGTCTCCTGACTTGACAGACTTAAAAAAATAATGAAAAGACATAATCAACTGATTCCAATTTATGCTGCACACACAGGCATGGGTGTGGGGCCATCCTTTAGAGCATGGTTGGCCTACCAGGGAACAAATTTTTAAAGAAAACTGACTAGCAGCCATCAATTGTCAATAGTTGACACTTATCTTACCACTCCATGATGGAATTTTTAACTAGCTTGATCTTAAGTAAGTCTTGTGTAGGTAACCGCAGCAGCTATGAATTCATGTGTGCAATAGCCATGTTATGTCCAAAGGACAGCATTTCCTAGCATGACTCATCCTTCAGCTCTGACATTCTTTCTCCTCCCTTTTCTATGATGTTCTCTGAGCTTGGATTAGAGTTGTAGGAATATATATGCCCTCTCTATGGCTGAGTACACACTGTTGCTCAGTCTCAGCACTTTGAATGATACAGTAGAGGAAACTGACAGTAGGGTGAAGAAGCACCCCACAAATGGGAGGAGATCTTTGTCAGCTATATATCTGATAGTTTGGTTAAGAAATGAGGCATAGAACTGACCAGACGTTTTTGAAAGAAATATAAATGGCTCCAAACCACTTCAAACAGCTCAAAATCCTTAGCCATCAGGGAAATGGAGATGAACACTACTTAAGGTTCATCTCACCCCAGTTGAATGGCTATCATCAGGGATACAGCTGATCACACACGATAGTATAAATGTGGGGAAAGGAACCCTTATATTCTTTTGGTGTGGGTGTAAACTAGACCAGCTGTTCTGGAAATCAATCTTAAAGCATCTTAAAAAAAATGGAACTAAAGCTACCATATGAGCCAGCTGTGCCACTCCTGGGTGTGGACCAAAAGAAACTCTACTAAAGAGGTACTCACACAGTCGTGTTCAATCTAGGGGGATAGTATTTGTAGAGGGATTGTCTGAATTTTCTCAGTGTCTATTATAATGGCTTACGTGGTGATATTTTGTTGTACTCTAATAAAACTTGCCTGAAGATCAGAGGACAGAGCCAGTCATAGAATTAATCATAGAGCTCAGCCAGTGGTGGCACACACCTTTAATCCTAGCACTCAGAAGGCAGAGATTCATCTGCATCTTTGTGAGTTCAAGGCCACACTGGGCTGCATGAGATTGGTCCAGTCTAGGAGAGAAACAGAGCCAGGCAGTGGTGGCACACACCTTTAACCCCAGTATTTGGGAAGCACACACGCTATTAATCCCAGCACCAGCAAGGTTGAGAAAATGACTGGGCAGAGAAAGGCATATAAGGCGTGAGAAGACAGAAACTAGAGAGCTTTTTCTGCTGAGGACTCAGAGACATTCAGTCTGAGGATTCGTGGAGACAGGATCGGCTGAGGAGTTAGTGAGGTGAGAAGTGGCTGTGGCTTGTTTCCTCTGATCTTTCAGCATCTACCCTAATATCTGGCTCCAGGTTTTTATTATAAGACCATTTAGGATTCGTGCAACAGTCTTACTTTTTACCTACACTTTTATTAATTGCAGTTTTTCTTTCTTTTGGTGAATTTGGCTGAAGATTTGTCACTTTTCTTTATTATTTCAATTAACTATCTTTTTGTTTCATTGGCTTCATTAAAATTGTTATTTCATTAATTTTTGCCCAGATTCTCATTATTTCCTTTCATCTATCTACCGCTTTGGGGATTTGGTTTGTTCTTGTATTTCTAATGCCTTAAGGTTCATCATCAGATTGTTTACCTGAGATCTCTTTTGCTTTTCTGGTGTAGGAACTTGAGCTATGATTTCCCTCATGGGTCTGCCTTCATCAAACCTCATATGTTTGCATATGTTGTGTTTTGACTTTCATTTAATTCAAATAATTCATTATTACCTTCTATATGTCTGCAATCAATTATTCAATAGTGTTCTGTCTAATCTCTATGAGTTTGTATGTTTTCTGTAGTTTCTCTTGCCATTAACTTCTAGCTTTGTATCATTGTGTCCAGGTAAAATACAAGATACTGTTTCAATATTCTCATATTGCTGTGAATCGCTTTGTCTTAATATTTGAACTGTTTTAGGGAAGGCTTCACAGGCTGCTTACAAATGTGTATTCTTTTGGTGTTTGGGTAGAGTGTTCTGTAGATATCTGTTAGGTCCAAATGATATATGATGATATGATGTCATTTGATTCTAGTGTTTATTGGATTCTCTCTCTCTCTCTCTCTCTCTCTCTCTCTCTCTCTCTCTCTCTCTCTCTCTCTCTCTCTGTGTGTGTGTTTGTGCAGTTGACCTGTCTGATGTTGAAAGGGGAAAAACAAAGTCACCCACTACTGCTGTGTTGGGGTTAATCTGTGGTTTTAAATTGAGTAGTATTTGCTTTAGGAAATTCGATGAGCTTATGTTTCCTGAATGCATGTTTACATATTATTTCCTCTTGGTGGATTAGTTCTGTGATAAGTATGAGGTACAATTCTTTTTTTTTTCTGACAAGATTTAATTTGGAGTTAATTTTTTGCAGATATTAGAATAGAAATATATGCTTTTTGGCTCCATTTGCTTGGACTACTGTTTTACGACCTTTTACCTTAAGCAGCAAAAATAGGGATTCTGTTTTCTAATTCAGTTTGATAGAGTGTGTTGTTTGTTGAGGAATTTGAGACCACTGATACTCAGGGTTATTATTGAAAAGTACATATAGCTCCTTGTCATTTTGTTGATCTTATAGTACCTAGGAATTTCTTGTTCTTCTTTTGCTTAATGAATACCTTAACATCATTGATTTTTTTCTTCCTGTAGTCTCAATTGTGTTAATTTTTCTCTCCAAAATGAAATACCCTCCAGTTTCTTCTGTAGAGCTGGGTTGGTGGTCACAAATTCTTTTAGCCTGATTTTATCATAGGAAATTTTATTTTCAACTTCAATCATGATAAATAGTTTTTCTGTATATGTTTGACTGGGTTGGAAGCTGCGGCCTTTCAGCTTGAAAGACATACTTCCAAGACCTTCTCTCCTTTGTGATTTGGAGTGAAAAGTCAGCAGTTACTCTGATAGGTTTGTCTTGGTATGTGACTAGGCCATTCACTTTTACAGATTTCAACATACTTTCTTTGTATATATTTTATGTACATTCATTATTATTACTGGTTCTGTCTATTTGTGTTTTGTACGCCAGTTGTATCTGTTAGGTTTCTCTTTCCCTAAACTTGAGGAATTTTCTTCTATAATTTTGCTAAAAATATTTCCTATATCCTTTCTGTGAAATTTTTATTACAAACCTATAATTTGTAGATTTTATTTTTTTCCACAATGTCCCCAAGATTATTGCAAGGTCTCTTTATACATAAAAAAAAAACATTAGCTTTGATTGAACTAGCATCATCTTTCTAGTGGGTTGCTATGGAGATTACAATATACATTTTAAAATTTGCTACTAAAAATATTTTACCACTTCATGCTGAATGTAAAGAATTACAACTACATAAATCCATCCCACTGATATTGCTGTAGTTTTCATATGTATTTTATAAACTCTATAAATAATATTATGATTTTTTTTTTACTTTACATGTGACAGATGACAAAATCAAGAGTACCTATCATCTTTTACATTTATCCAGGAATTTAATACTTCCGGTGGTTCTTCTTCTTTCTGAAGATCTGAATTTTCATATATTTTAAAAAAGATAGATAGGTATGTATGAATGTTTACCTGCATGTATGTGTATGTACCACAGGCATGCCTGATGCCCCAGAGGCACCAGCGGGGTATTGGATTTCCTGGAATTATAGGTACAGGTGGATGAAAGCCTCCACTTGGGTGCTGGGAGCTGACCTGAGTCCTCTGGAGGAGGCGGAACAGTGTGTGATTTAACTCTGAACCATTTCTCCAGCTTCTGTTTTCATGCTCTTGCTTCTTTGTGTCTGGGAACTTTTTTTTTTTTTTGAGAATTTTTTTAATGAAGTGAAAAGTTCATAGCTTTTCTTCTCTAAAGATGTCATCTTCATTTCACTTCTATTCTTGAGGGGTAGCTTGCAAGGTCACAGTCATGGACTTACAATCATTTTATTTCAGTATGTTCAGGACAGTCCTGCACTGGCTTCTGTTCTTGGGTGTTTCTGGTAGCGAGCCAGTGATAGTGTGAGTTTTTGGTGTGGCCTTTTCTTCCGGCTGCTATTCAGGCTTTTTAGTTTTTGGTAGTTTATGAGATACTGAGGTGATATTTTCTTCATAATTTGCGTATGTTAAGTTTACTGAGCTTCTCAAATGCTGGTGGCCTTGTCAGAGGAGCTGCAGGTGGCAATTGATTCAAGATGTCAGCCCACCAGGAGGAAACTCTCTGATGGGTCAATCTCAGACAGGTAAAGCCCTGAGACCACAGACTTTGGAATATCTTTTGCTTCTGTTATGCCTTTTTTTTTCCTGGTATCTAGCATGGTGTGATGGGGTGTGGGGAGATCCCCACTGCCTGTAATGTAGTGTGTTTATCTCATGGAAACATCCCGTTCTACTGGGCATTTTTACCTGTGGATTGTTGTGAAGATGATTCCTCCCTAAGCTGTACTGTCTAATTGATAATAATAATATTAGCTTATACTGAGTTTTGATAAATAAAAGTAAATACAAAGAAATATTATACAGCCTAGAGTCTATGAGTTGTACCTAAGGAGTTGCATAGATTGCATGTCAGGTGAATGATTTAGAAAAACAGTTGAGTCCCAGTTAGCCCAGGTATCTTAAATTCTTTCAACCTTAATGTTGGGAGATGTGTTCACAGGTTTCAGAGTGCATAATAGCTGAAACAAAGCTTTTAAAATATCTTAAATTTAGACTAAGATGTTTTTGTCAAATAGCTTTGAGGTGAAAAACCCAAGAAGATAATCTAAAGTTTTAGAAAGGCGCATAGTTGAATGCATAACTCTTTAAATCCGGGAACAAGAACAAAGCAGCCTAATTATTACTAGCTGACACACTTTTCTTACTAAGATTGGTTGATGACCAAAGGTGATGATTAACTCCTTATACCCTTTTCTGCTCTTCATCTCCTGATACAAGAAGCAACTGATGAATGGGTATGCACCCTAAAGATTCAAAGTACAGCTGACTGAGTACAGTTTTTTATGTATAAAAGTTTAGGTTTGTGATCCCTTTAAGATTCCTTATAAGATTACCTTTCAAATAAGTAATAAAATGGTTGATTCTTTCTTTGTAACCGCAATATTCAGCCTGCCAATGAAAGAGTTGGCTGAGAAAAAAAAAATGCTGCTTGCTTGCTCATGTTCTGTTAATCTGTAACAAGTTACTTAGATGTAAATGCATGTGGGTTATCAGGGTGAGTTTGTTTTTAATCATGTAAAGGAGATGAAAAATATGTCTTTGCCTATATTCATTACAATCATTCATTTGAAAAATAGAATGTAACCACATGTGATTCCTGTATTGCCTGAAAGATTTTGTTGAGGTGTATAAGCTGAGAAAGAAAGTATACAGTAGAAGAAAATGAGGAGAATAGAAAAGAATAAAGAAAGAAACCACCAAGAGAGTGTGTGAATGTCTTTTTCCCTAACCCCCTCAGATAGAAAAGTCTAGTACATGCCAACACTATGGATTTCCCTTTGAGGCCTGAGCTGTCTGGAGGCTGGCCCTCTAGGCAGTGATACTCAAATATATAAATTTATATCTTTCAGGAAATGTGAGGAACCCCTCTTTTTTACTTTCATATATATTCTCTGCTTTTTCCTTCCTACAAGGCTAATTACATGTATGGTAGACAATTTGGTATCATCTCTTTGTTTTTCCATGTCTTTTTCAGAATGAATATTTCTCAGTTAAATCCAATCAATTGGATAGTTCTCAATTAAATAAAAAGATAAATAAAATTTATGTAACTAAAAAAATATATAAATAAGTGTAAATAAGTGTAGCTAAACCACTAAGTAATGAATTTAAATTGAATTTTAAATGGAAAAAAATCAGACTATGTTGGCACACTAACTGGTGTTGTTATTATGTCAGTCTTGTTTAGGCAACCAGATTGTTGAGATTTGAAGGGTACTGCTTTCCTGTTACATCTAGAAGACATTGTCTAGCAGCAAGCATCCTGGTACTCTGGCTCTTAAAGTTTTCCTACCCTCTCTGCTGTGATTTTTCTCCTGGGCCTTAGGTATGAGGGTTGCATTATAGATCTCTTTTTGGGCCTAGGCACTCACATTAACTTATTCTCTGCATTTTGACCAGGAGTAGATCTCTCTAATTATCTCAATCCATTGCAAAAAGAAGCTTCTTTGATAAGGGATGTTAATTCTAACTTCTGGGACATTTGTGTTTGATCTCTGTTGATTATCATTATCTTGTCTTTGGGTAATGGCTCACCTTTTCTCATTTCTTTGTATGTTATGAACTGTGTCTTGGACAATGTTACTATATTGTGTAGGCTGAGGAGTTTATATTTTCTTATGAAATATGTTAGATTTTGATCTGAAATCATTTCAGCTTCATTGGCAGCTCTGAAAGTTTAGGTTTAGTTCTCTTATTCTTACCACTTAATGAATTTCCCCCTGTGTACGTGATATAGATGTTAGGCCAGGATTTGCATAGCATTTATGTAGAATCTGTGGCTTACAACACTTGCCATTTAGTATTTCCTTTTGAGACTCCTCCACATGGTAGGTATGGTTAAGTGAACTCTATTTCTCTAGTTTTTTTTTTCCAAGACAGAAAAGATTGTGGGCTACCAATAGGAGCCTTGGTTATTTTGTTGTATCAGCTGTGACCTATTCTTTGAGGTAAATCTATTAAACAATAACAGTGAAGCTTGTTGTTCTCTTCATATCTTTCTAGGATCTCTTTCTGTTTTCCCCCTATAGTAATCAGCTAGTTATTTTATCAAGCATTGTCTAGTGCATATAGTTGGCTGCAGATGGCTGGTTCAGCTCATATAACTGTACTCAACAGATCCCATTATATCATACTGGAATGGCTCACATTCACAGGTAATACCAATAAAATATATACATACATTTTAAAAGATGTCATTTTATCAAGGAAGTACAAGTGATTCATGTCTAAACTATAATACATACATGTCACAGTCTAGTGAAGACCACTAGAATCAGAATACACACCTATGCATTATTAAATCCCATATGAGTAATGAAAAACCAATGATAAATTAAACTAATGTTAAACTGTTAATACCAGTAAATGGTTGTTATAAAGCAAGGCAGCAGAGTAAATCCACGATCAACCCAAGGCAATGGGAGTAATGCAATGCAGCTAAGTGTTCTTTGCAAACCGTTAAGTTCAAATGTTCTGATTGTCTTTCTGAACCATGGTAGACATCACATAAACATAGAGCCTTCTTAGAAATGGAATTCATATCCTGGACAGATGTTATTATAAAGTGTTAATTTTGTCATATTTTAATTAAAATTAAGCCAGGCAGTAATGGTGCACACTTTTAATCTCAATGCTCACGAGGCAGAGGCAGATGGATTTCTGAGTCTGAGGCCAGCCTGGTCCATAGAGTGAGTTCTAGGAAGCCAGGAATACACAGACAAAGCCCATCTCGGAAAAAAAATTTAAAAAATGAAAAGTTACATTGTAGATATTTATTGGTAAAGCAGGACAAGCTTTAACAGAGGAGAAAGCACAGACGAGCTTTGAAATCAGTTGTACATTTGAGTCCAACATCACATCACCACACAACTGTGTGAAATCAACTAATAACCCCAGTTTCTTTAGCTCACTTTTCGTCTGGGGTATGGGGTTGCTACTAAGTCTACCTGTATCAGGAGTTGTTCCCAAGACTGAGTGAAGAAATGTATGGCTCCAGTAGACTGAAGCAAGAGGCTACCTTAGTCTTGCTTGCTTGCAGGGATGTGGTAGGCATTTGGCATAATGTGTGACATGTAGTAAGTGCTGGATAAGCAATGACATAGGTTAGCATCTGAGACATAAAATTTTCACCACAAGGCAATTTTTTCCTTTTCCTGCGTCACCGACTGATGACGTAGGAGGAAGGATAGATAGTACTTGGGAAAGCACCAGTAGAACTCTCTTGTTAGACATTGAAAGAAGCTGCGTAGCATTCAAAACTTAGGACAGAAGACAGCTGGCAATCAATACCAGAAAGAATACGGCTCTAGATCTATGAGGCTGGCTTCAGGCAACATTGTGATAAATCTCAGTTATTATTATTATTACTATAGTACATTGCATGAGCATATTTTACATCTTGTAAAGTTTGTTGTAAAGTTATGATTTTGCTTGTATTTTTAGGATGGGCTCAAAAGAAAAGCTGTAGACATTTCATGGACACTAATAATGTATACACATCATGTCTGTCTGTCTATAGATATGAATTTGTTTCTGTTTGGCTGCTAGTCCTATGAATTATGCAAAGAGCTAAAGTCAGAGATCTTGAAATTGTTTGACTAAAGCAGTTTATATTCTGGAAGCTTGGGATACAAGATGGAAACTTTTGTAAGGCTGAAAGGAGTTAATGACTATTAAACTCATATTAGCACCTGTCATAAAAATCAATCAATAAGAGACTTTGACCTTAAAAATGATCAATGGTATTTTCTGTGGCTTAACTTAGCCCAGATTTTAGCATGTGAGAATGGAGCTATTATAATTTTAAAAAACTATTTTTTTCTTCCTAGTCTTGACTTTTGAGACTATGGATTTGCCAAAGACTCTAGTGAACTGATTTCCAGTTCAGAAGAGATCAATTTGACTCAGTAAATTCCATCTCTCAGGCTTGATTTTTCTAACTTATAAATGGTGAAAATCTGTCAGAGAATGTGATTTCCAAGGTGATGGGATATGTAAGGGAGTGGGACAAATACTGATTTAATATCATTCCTATTATATCACATACAGCAAGATTTAATGACTTATAATGATTTTACTGAGGTATTCCTAAAAATGAAATGATAGGTCTCAAGACTTGCCAGGTGGAGGGCCTTTAGCAATAGGGCTTTTTGAAGATGTAGATTATAGAGAGCCATAAATATTCATGGAAAATGATTAAACATGCATTGTTAGCTAAACAGAAGTGTACCCAGTCTTGGAGATGCTCATCATTCCTCATTGAAGAATGTGGTGAACTGAGCAGGAATGTGCTGGAAAGGTAGGGATGTCACAAACTAGGTGACCTTCTTCAACAAATTGATCTAACCATCTATTTTTCAAGGCATTTCCATAGAGCAGGAATGAAATCAACATTTTGGGTTTCTGGTTCAATACAAACACTGAAGTTTCTTTAAAAATTAATATGCAAATACAAAAGAAGCATTTGCTAGTTTACTGCTAGACTGGGGATTTATTGGTTTATTCTAGAATCCATCAATGACCTTCAGTGTGTTTCTGAAGTCCTATGTAATCTCTTGATGACATGCATTCTACTAAAATTCAGTCCTCAAATTGTCTAGTATCATAGCCCAAAAGACCAGAGTTGGTATGGTTGGGAAGGCATAGTATTATAGGATATTTCTGACTCAAAGCTGAAAATCTTGGTATCTTAAGCCGTGTGCACAAGTTACATGCAGGAAGTTGAGTGTGGTAAGTAAAAGAGGACTCAGTATACCTGGCAGTTGGAGTAGGGCTTCAGGTCTGGGAGAACTGTGGAGACCAATGGCCATCAGCAGTTTATAAGAGGGATAGGCACAGCCAGTTTGATATGACAGACATGTGGTTCATGGATCTACTGGAATTTGGTGTATGGGAAGGAGAACCACATCAAATGGACACAGTAATGCTTATTTAAGGAACATCCCATTAACTACTCTTCTACCTTTCCTAAAAGCCAAGTTGGGATCTGTGAGTCCTCTGGTGTCTTTTTTTTTTAAATTAGTTTCTCAATGATGTGATGAGTATATTTACAGCTAATAACTTTGCTATCATCTACCTACTGTGTTTTTGTACAAGCAACAACAATGTAAACTGATTATAGAGAACAGAGTTGTGGTAGACACCAGTGAAGAATGCCGTAGGCATGGAAGTCTGTGGTTTGTGTGCTAGATAGCAAAATCCTTCCATTCTTGCAGGAAAAACAGTATCTACATCCTATGTAGGGTAGTTTTGAATGATTGAATGCAAATTGGCCACTGAAGTCAGAATGAATGGGAGTGAAAGCCTTGCAGGATAAAGGAGTAGCTTCTAATTCCAGGTAGGTATCAGAAAGGCCAGTGTTTGAACACACATGCCACATACCTCTCAATGAGTTACTTTCTTTTGAGGTAAAGGACCCCTAAATTTATAGTTTCTTCCTTCCTAGTTTGATTCTGAAGCTCAGAAAAATTTCAGAGTTTCTGAGAGATAGCACATTGATACAGTTTTTCCATTTGGGTTTTTCCAAGTGCAGTATCTATACCAGTACAGGGAAGAGCGAAAGAAAGGTTGTGCTGAAATGGAGACTCCTGAACTTCATTCTCATTTTGCTGGAACTGAAATTCTAACAAATGGTCAGGTTATTATTACACCGAAAGAATTTGAGACTATCTCTATTCTATGAATAAAAGAGATTTATTATGTTGAATTGACAGTAAATAAGGTAGGAGGAAATGCGACAGAGACAGAAAGGTAACCAGCTTACTGGAAACCTGCTGAGCATTAGGTAAAGGGATCAGCAGTTTACAATTATATATGTTATTGTAGTGTGTGTGTGTGTGTGTGTGTGTGTGTGTGTGTGTGTGTGTGTGTGTTTTCCTTGATAGCCAAGTTGTGAAGCAGGCATAGGAATACTCATTATGGTACCCTTATTATATTATTTGCATTCCTAGAGTTAGAAGAAGTGGGATTAAGATAGGAATGCTCGTATGATTGACATCAAATCCTTATGCTTGTTTAGGTTATACAAATTTCCTGTGACTAGATATTGCCCCATGTACACACAAGAACTAAGCCCTAAATCCTCATGCTGCCATCTTTTCTAAAGAGTTGGCTATGTTTCTAGAACTCAAATCCTTCACTCTTTATAACCCAGGTGTTACATAAAGTTACATAAAGGTCTACTTCTGACAGTGCTGTTTCTTCTTAAATAACCAGAATCAACAGAATCTCAACAGAATAAATAACCAGAACCAACAGAATCTCAAGACTAATCAACAGAATCTCAAGACTATTCAACAAAACTAGTAAGATGAAAAATGCTCTCCCATTTGATATGACTTTTTGCCCTCTACATTTCTGGATAAATGACGCTCAACTTCTGGTACCTTCAGTACACAAAGAAAGGCAGATGGCCCTCTTTTAGATGGCTGATCTATTTATAGTGGAGGACATTATATCCTAGAATAAAAAAGCCTCTGAGAAGTGTAGATGGAAATTTCTCTGGTCCTGCCTGGCCCCAAAGTCTGGACAAATCTCTCCCACCTGCAATCCCACAGCCACTTATAAAATAACCACTCAGAGGTTTGTGTTAATTACAAACTGTATGGCCTATGGCTCCAGCTTCTTGCTAGCTAGCTCTTTCATCTTAAATTAACCCATTCCTATTAATCTATATATTGCCACGTGGCTGTGGCATTACCGGTCTGCTGGCAACTTTTTGTTCCTTTGGTGGCAGGCTTAAATTTCTCTTGACTCTGCCCATCTTCTCTCTGTATCTCTGCTTGGATTTCCTGCCTGGTTTATGCTTTCTTGCCATAGGCCAAAACAGCTCTATTTATTATCCAATGAGAGCCGCACATATTCACAACATACAGAAAGATATCCCACAGCAGGGAAGTGTCGACTGTTGCCTTTTGACAGCCCGAAGATTTTCAGGCTCCTTAACCTGTTTGATGATTTTGATTCTCAGATGTCAGTGGTGACTGAACTGTGTCCTAGTACTCTACTCACATGCCCTTCATCCTGGACTTTTGTCATTGCTCAGTTGTGTGGTGCCACTAAGCTTGGCTCCGAAGTTTTCTTATGAACCTTGACTTGTTTACATTTTCATCTCCTGTGTATTAGTTTCTTCATGACACAACCTAATACTGTCCATGGCCACGGACAGTGTGGAGCACTTCACATTCATTTAGAAAGTGGCTTTTTTCTAAACTCCCTGTTTCCCCCTATTCCTGACTGCTGGCGGAGAAGACAGAAAAGGCTTTGATAAAGACGAGGATGAGCCTCCATTGATTTTCTAGGAACAATTCTCTTCTTCAGTAACCAAGCATAATTATTAATAATACAATGTTCACCTTCAAAATGGAGCTGTTTGAATCAGTAAAGTATGTAATTACTCCATACATCTTATGTTCTGTGCCACGGGAGTTGGTTTACACTAGCCAACTACTTCCAGAGTCCAAAGACACAGAATTACATGGCAAATAGAATGTGGCTCTTGGAACTAGAGGCACGTTTCAGTGGGTATTAGCTTGCCATGAAGGCATGAGGATCTGAATATAAATCTCCAGAATCTGTGTAAAACCAGCACAGCAGTGTGCTTGTAATTCCAGTGCTCTTGTGGTGAGAAGGGAGGTGGAGACAGAAGAATCCTGGGTGCTCAGGAGTCAGCTAGCCTGAAGGATACAACAGTAAACATAAAAGAGACCTTGTCTCAAATAAGGTGAGTGGGAGGTGAGAATTGACATCTGAGGTTGCCCTCTGCCCTTTACAGGCATGTTGTGGCCTATGTTCCTACACATACATACTTACACACACACACACACACACACACACACACACACACACACACACCACATGCATGTATACACACATCACACATACACACCTACCTTTGATTAATTTTCATGTATTGTGAAGCTTTATAAAACAGAGCTGTTTATAGCACAATTCCTGGTGAACTTCAGAGGTTGAAAGAGTAGTTGTTCTATCATTGTCTGATCATTTTCCATGTTACGTGGCAAATGTGGGTTGTAAGCTCACAGTGGGTCATACCAGTCTCGTTCAACATCTGTAAATGCCATGACCCATTCACCATGTCACGGGTGGCACTGCATATCAAAGGGGTCCATACACAGAGCTTCTGGTTTCAAAGTAAGAACTAGACTCCTCTGGCTTTCATTTCTATGGTTTGATTACCAATTTCATTTTTCATCTTTTAGATAAGGGAAGTTAAGTGTTATCATACAGAAAATGCTGCTGAAGAACGTGAAGAACTGAGAAATGTGGATATAATAAATATTTAGTACGTGAAACAATCGGAGGTAAAGGAAGACAGCACATCAGAAGGGTAACTGTTGGAATTTTACATGTGAGAGTGGCTTCATTCACAAAGTGGGATGGGGGTGGGAAAGACTGGGGACGGCTCTACCAGGCATTTTGAGTTATCATTTATTTTGAGGTGATTTTGGTCCCAGCAAAGGCCTCTGTTCAAAGACAATAGGAAAAGGCTCTTCCATCTTTAGTCCAGAGAATGTGTGTTCTCTCCCAGGCTGCCAGATTCCAGGTCTGGGAATGAATGGTGAGCCTTGGGGCAACCACGTGTCCTCAACTAGAGATGCATTCCTAGAGATTTGTGGTCTCTCCATCTGGGCTGCAGGTGATGGATTAGATCAGGGATGGGGAAAAGGCCCAAGAGGGGATCTGAGCCCCTGGGCTCAGCAGGGGATCTCGCTAGATTAGTATGAAGACTGCAGTCAGGACCAAGCAGGGGAATTCTCAAGTTGTCACTGCAGCACATATGGGTCAAGCGGGGAGCGGGTGGTGGGTGAC
>CABHPP010141456.1:0-52588 GCA_902168425.1 Peromyscus attwateri | reverse complement strand
GAACTCACTTGGTAGCCCAGGCTGGCCTCGAACTCACAAAGATCCGCCTGGCTCTGCCTCCGGAGTTCTGGGATTAAAGGCGTGTGCCACCTCTGATACGTCCTCTATTCGAAGGCCCCTTTTTAAGAGACTCTTAAAGAGGACACACTGAAATGTTTATTGATTGTACGTGATGTATAAGGACATGCTTCGGAATCATCAGAAGGTTTGCTGAGGCAAGGAGAGGCCCGCCTACCATTTTCTCTACCCATGCCCATGCTTGAAGCATCCTAGAACAAAAGGAGTTGTTCGTCTTAGAATGCATTTTAATCTTCTGTTTGGATAATGCTGCGCTCGCTTCCTGCTCCACTGGAACTCCGAAAATCATTGCTGAAACTGGGTAATTTTTACTATTAATTGCTTCTCTCCATGCCACACCTCTCTGCCCCCTCTTCCCTCATTCTGAAGAATAAAATGTCACCACCGCTGTGCAGACCACACAGACGCACAGAAGGAGGGCAAAGGCACATAGATAGAAATGTCCATGGCGGGAAGGCTCAGGTTTCCCCACAAGACATCCCGTCTTGGGGCCCAGGCCTTCCTTCCTGAACTTGGAGTACTTCTCCACCAGGCATTCCTTTTTAAAACCTGTAATGTATTTTACTCTTTGTTTATTTATTGTGATAGGGTCTCATGTAGGCTAGCTAGTCTGGCCCTGAACTCACTACGTAGCTGAGGATGACCTTGAACTCTCAATTCTCTGCCCCTACCTTCCAGGTACTGGGATTACATATGTAGACTACCGTATCCACCAGCAGACATTTCTATTAGCAGTCACCAACCTTTCTACTTCTAATCAATCTGGATACAGCATGAAGTAAGGCCATTGGTTGGTTTGTTGATATATTTATTTCTCCTTTTTCTAACCACCCACATCCAGCCACCCCTAGCTATGACTGAATTTGCCTTCTAATTATCTCATGTTTGTGTGTATAAATCCAAGGCCATGACCACTACCTGAGTCCCAGCCATATTGTCTTGCTAGATTATTCTAGCACTAGATTATTCAATTGGTGTCTCCATCACTCCTACATTGTCCTTCATCCCATCCCTCCTCCTGTCACTCACGCCCATGCAAGGAACACCTGGTCTTCCCACGGTCCCTGGAGGGAATACAGGCTCCAACAGGGATTCCCAGAGGCCTGTGCACCTGGCTGCTCCTTGTCTTCCTAGTCTCACTCTTCCTTCCATTCTTCTCTTTGACACCCCCTGCCAACCTGGAATTGTGTTCTTCAAAAACACCATGTTTGAGGGATGGAGAAACGGCCCAGTAGTTTAGAGTACATACCGCTCTTCCGGAGGATCCAGGTTGACTTCCCAACACCCACATGGTCTGTCACTCCATTTGCAGAGGGATCCAACACCCTCTTCTGGCCTCTGTAAGCCCTGTACACACATGGTGCACAGACATACATGCAAAAAACATTCATACACACGAAATAAAAATAAACATATCTTAAAAAGAACTCCATGCCCTTCCTCACTCCCAGCACTGGTACAAGCTCTTCCTCTGCCTAGGACACTCCTCTCTTCCCTCCTTTCTCCCATAAACCTTTGGTCTAGAGAACTCCCCCAAGATCAGCTGGAGCTCAGCTTCTCTGAGAAGAAACCTACCTTGACCTCTCTGAGTCAGTGGCTGGTGCCCCTGCCCTGCTCACTCAGAAACCCTGTCATCAGAGCACTTTACTCTCTTCTTTATTATAGGTGTTCCATAATTTTTTTTAATTAACAGAATATATCTCACTTGGAAGAAAGGGAAGAGTATAGAAATATATATCAGGAGAAAGTCCTAGTATCCTTGGCTGTCCCTGGATAGCCCCACACTTTCACAGTTCCCTGGTCCTATGACCACCAAAGGGAGTTTCACCATGCTGAATACATGGCGAGGGCCTCAACTTGGTGGACTGTGTGTTCCAGTGTGGTGGACTGTGTGTTCCAGTGTGGTGGACTGTGTGTTCCAGTGTGGGGGACTGTGTGTTCCAGTGTGGTCTCAGACAGCTTCAGCTGCTAGACCTTCTCACGCTGTCACTACCATCTCAGCCCAGGCATATCAGAACAGTGGCCTCGGGGCCCTTCCTCTTTTGACATTGGAACTACCCAGTGGTCTCACAGCGCCAGCCATGATGGAGCTTCCAAGGGTCGCTTCCCCAGTGTACCCCCCTGCTTGAATCTCCACCCGCTCTGTGCCCACAGAGCCTCACCTGACACTGGGCTCCAAGCCTACCCCTCATGTGCTCAGAATCCATCAGCCTTACATCTCTGGTACCTCACAGCGGTACCACTGTGAGCGCCTTGGCTGCTTCTGCTCTCTCCCGACCACATTTCTGCCTTTCCCTTGTCTTCTCCTTTGACTCTGAAGTGGCCCTCTGTCCTGTGGCTCTGTGAACCCTTCTTTACTCGTTGTTCTGGCTAGTTTTTATGTCAGCTTGACACAGGGAGAATCATTTGAGAAGGAAAAAAACCTTAATTGGGAAAATGCCCCCATCAGTTTAGTCAGGGAAAGCCTGTGGTGCAGTTTCTTGATGATTGATGTGGATACGAGAGGGCCCAGCTCACTATAGGATATGCCACCCCCGGGCTGGTGGTCCTGGGTTCTATAAGCAGGCTGAGCAAGCCATGGGGAGCAAGCCAGTAAGCAGCACTCTTCCATGGCCTCTTCTTCCGTTCTTGCCTCCAGGTTCTTACCTCGAGTTCCTGCCCTGACTTCCCTCAGATGGAGTGTGACCTGAGAGTTGGAATAAATGTTTTCCTCCCCACGTTGCTTTTGATCATGAGGTTTTATCACAGCTATAGAAACCTAACTATGACACTCACTCGGGCCCGTGTGCCTTCACTGCCTTTTCTCTAGGGTCTGGCCTATCCCCTTGCCCCTGCCTCTTTCCTTCTGTTACACCAAGCTTAGATCTCCATCTCCTGAAAGAAATGCCCTGCCTGTGATCCCCATCCCAACATCCTGGCTCTCTGCTCCCTCTCTTCATCAAGAGCGATGACCTCTATCACCACAGCTCTACCACTCTCACACTGATAGTGGTCTCAGTGTTACCCATCCCCTCCTAAGCTGGCTCCTCCTCTCTGAGACCCTCCCTCCCTAGATTAGGACACTTACAGCATCGTGGCCATAGGCAGCCACGATGGGGCCCTGAAGGAGGACAGACTTTCCTTAGTTCCCTTAAGTTCCAAGGAAATGAGAGAGTTTCCTGCCCTTATAGTTGTAGGGGGAGAGAGAGGTGGTCCGGAAGAGGTGGTATGCCACATGACCTGGCCTACATGCTGGAAGCCAGGAAGACACCAGTGAGAACTAACTATAACAAGTCCACCTTGGATCTGGGGTCTGGGTGGGAGAGAACTCAACTCTCAGTAAGAGCTACAAGGTTTCGAGAAATACTATTTATCAACTCTAAAGAGAGCTGTGAGAGATGTGTCCCGATTTCTGGGGGAAAGAAGAGGAGAGGGAAGAAGGGAGGACAAGAACTCTGGCCAATCTGTAACCTCCCAGCACATAGGGGTCTGCCTTGGCTTCTGTCCTTGTTCACTCTCTGACTGGACTGCTGACTTGTCCCGTCTTCCTAACTCTTGATGCGAGTTTTGGTGCGATCCTGCCCTCTGCCCACACATCTACACAGCTGCTCCCATGACAGCCTTGTGTGGGCCTTTCCAGCTCCCAGCCCAACCCCCTCTCCTGTGTTCTTATTTTCTACTTTGACTCTGCCAAATAGCACACGTCTCCCTATCCAAGCAGCAGGCCCTCTGGACTTGCCCTCTCTGGTCAGCAGATGGGTGGCCTTCCCTGTCCCAGACATGGTTCCTCCTATTCAGTCTTTATGCCACCAGATCAACGTGCACTCTGCCAAGTCCATCCATTCAAACAAGTAGTTCTCAAGGTACAGCTCTGGTCCAGTATCCATGTCACTAAGACCTTGTTAGAAGTGCACACTCTTGGGGCCAGGCAGCTCTGCTGTTTCGGAAGCTCTCTTGGCTAGTGCCCAACAATCCGTGTTGAATAACTCAGACACACACTGAAGTTTAAGAACTGCTGCTCTGAAACCTGGCTCAGGGCACCTCTCCTCTGCTTAAAATTCTGAAAATACCTTGTGTAAGTGCAGTTCAGGTTCAGCCAGATAAAACAAATGGGGAAAATGCTTTAACAATACGAGAATGTATTTCTCTTGCATTTTGAAGAAGTCTGACCATGGATAGTACTGAGCTGATACAGCAGCTCCATGGTGCCATTAAGGAACCAGGGTCGTCGTTTTTTATTTCTAGTTCCAAAGCACAGATCTCTTTAGCATCAAAGTTACCTCACGGTTCAAGAGAGCTGCTATAACCCTAGCCATCACATCCTAATACCGACTAGGAGCGAAACCATGAAAGTCCAAGGGCAGACTCTTCCAGCTGTGTCCATTCTCAATAAGCAACCTTCCGAGGAACACTTCCACTTAAAAGCAGTCCATCCGAGTTTGGTCACATGACTGCACCAGACATGTACCAGAAGCTGGGAAACATGGTTTGTTGTTTTGGATGGCAATATGCCCAGCTAAAAATTAAGTTTCTCTCAAAAGGTTACATACCATATGATTTCATTTCCGCAACACTGTGAAATGACAAAATTGTAGAAAGGATTAACAGATCAATGAAGGGGGTGTGTGGCCAGAACTATCAGAGCATGGCAGGAAGGAACGTCGAGTGTGGTGGCCCCTCCTGCACTCAGGAGGTGAGGGCAGGAAGGTCAGGGGTTTGAGGCCATCCTTGGCTACATAGTGAGTTTGAGGCTAGCCTGGGCTACATGAGCATCTGCACCAAAGCAACAAAAGAATAGCATGACAGATTCTTGTCATGAACACTGTGTAGTAATCCCCCAAAATCTACATGTGACAAAATTGCATAGAGCTAAATACATGTATATTCCTGTTCATATAAAATTGGAATGTTTACTGGATGGTGTTAACATCAGTGTTCTGGCATGATCCCGAATGGTCATTTATAAGACACCGTTCGAAACAACTGCATGAAGAATCTTTCTGTATTGCTCCTTATAATTGCTCATGGATCTATAATTACCTCAAAATGAGAAAGGAAAGGAAGGGAAACAAGACCGAGGTCCTACCACTAATGAGGAGGGGAGACATTGGAAGCCACTGTGTATCTCCCCTGGAGCCCTAGCCCACCCTGCCCTTGGCAGTCTAGATTTTCTGAGGATGCTCAGGCATTTCCTGACACAGCAGCCGGGAACCTCCTAAGCAACCTACACCACCATCACAGGCTGCCACTGTTGGCATGAAGGCATCGCCACCTGGAGGATGGGCTCCGAATTGCCATTAGAGCTCAGGGCTCACCGACCTCTTCCTCTGAAGAGTCCTACAGAAGCAGAAATGTTCGTAGCCTTCAGACATTGTGGAGGCAACTATTAAAGAATTCTGCCCTGTCATCTTTCTCCATGTTCTGTTCCTGGAGGCATTCCCTCGCACCAGCTGCTCCCTCACCCCTGGGCAGCTCTGCTGAACTTGACTGTGGCCCCTGGGGACAGAATCACTCTGCTGTCAGGAGCTTCTGCTCGAACAGAACCCCATCCACAAGTTCTTCCCAGCAGCTTCTGAGCAGTTGGCCCTCTTTGAGACAGGATCTCCCTGCATTTCCCCCCGCTGGCCTGGAACTCACTTCCCATGTAAGACCGGGCTGGATTCAAATGGGTTGCAGTCCTCCTGGGTCCACCTCTGAGTGCCGGGATGACAGACATGTGCCACCACACACTCAACCTCGGTTTTTGCTCAGAGGGTGCTAAGGAGAGGTGGCTGGGGAGGAACATATGAAAAAGCAGCTCTGGAATGATGGAAGGATTCTGCAGGGGGGAAGAGAAAAGGGGGGAGGAGATTGGATGGAGGGAGAAGAAAGGAGGCGAGGGCAGGGGAGAGGAAAGGGGATCCAAAAAACAGGCAAGTAGAGTAAGAATGACTCAGGCACAGACCTAGGGGACCAAGGTGCAGAGCCAGCATCAAGGGGCATGGACAGAGCACATCCGACCTTCCTGACGAGCACCCCCCACAGAGAGCTGAGCCCTAAGTCAGGACGAGCCCAGGGAGGGCAGATGCTGCCCGTTTGTGGGTGCTGTGGCTGCCAGGCCTGGTGGAATGCAAGAGGCCTCTTGGAACTCTTGGCCTGGAGCCCATGGAAGGAGGCAGGGAGGACAGGGATGGGTGTTTGGGATTTGGTTAGTTCTCTGACTTATAGGCAGAATTCTGTGACTGCGGGTTTTTCTTAAAGAAGTATCCATGGCTTTCATCAGATTCTCAAAGAGCTTCCATAGCCCTCAACAGCCAAGAATGACACCTAGTGATTTGAGAAAAGGGCCTGGATGGGCAGTAAAGGGGGAGGGGAAACAGACTAAGGACCAGGGGTACTAATTAGAGCTCAAGAGGAAGTACTTAGTGTTGGATGATGAGCTGAACTGGTACATACAGTGCTGAGCCTCCCAGATCCCTGTGGGTATGGGTGTCCTGGCTTGCTCTCAGCCAGGGCAGAGGACATGGCCAGGACCTTCTGCTTCATCTCCCAGCTCTGGAGGACCCTTCCCTGTGTGAATTCCTGCTGACCTAGCCCCATAGCTTAACTAAGTGACTCCCCCAAGCTCAGGGTGACCTTCCCTGTTTTCCCAGACTACCTGTCCTCCTGGAAAGTGCTTCCATAGCACACTGCAGTTCCCCAGGGCACATGTCGCTGGGGCTGGCGTCTGTCTTGACACAGTTGTAACCCCAGTGAGAACCTGGCACAGCATTGGCATATGGCAGACACTCACTATTCAAGGACTATTAATTGGATAAATAAAAATACAAAAGAATATGTGATCATTGGGTAAGGACATATGCTGTTATAGTCCTGCTTGAGTAGTGTCAGAAAATGAGTTGGGGCAGGTCATTAATCCAGCAGGAAAGAAGATGAGAATGTCCCCAGGTTTGTGAAGTAACTCCAGGGAAGTTAAGTCCTGTTTTATCCACAGAATACCCCAGAGGGTCTTTGACAGGAAAGGGACATCCTTACTAATCCTTTGCATAAATACAAAAGCAGATGGAGCTGAATACATTCATCAGATAGGGAGAGAGCATTATGGAAATGTTTATATGTAAATATTTGTAAAGCAGATGAGCCATGAATAGACAGTAAGAGAGGCCTATGTTTAATTTGTGGTTTAGTCCACGGGCCAGCATTCTTGCTATGGAATACTTACTCAAGGCCAGTGCTAGCTCGAGGAGACATGTGTGACTCCTGGGCAGTAACCACATGAAAGAGAAAGCACTTCTAGCTTTGTTAGCCTAACACTCACTTGTGGTCACTGTCCCCTCCTCCCGTGTGTGTGTGTGTGTGTGTGTGTGTGTGTGTGTGTGTGTGTGTGTGTGTGTGTGTGTTGGCCCTGATGGAGTGAGTCCTTCATTTTCCTAATGATGTCAGTCTTACCCTCTGCCTGGCTAATTGTCAAATTATAAGATGGCTTTTCATTAGCAACACTGGTGGCTATCCCTTCAGGGTTAGTTCCCTACCCCAACTCACATAAACATAAAATTACCATCGTGAAGTATACAGTTCAGCAGCACTTGGTACGTCCATATTGCTGGGTAACCACTCCATGCCCATTAAGCAGTTGTCCTGCCCTCTCTATGAATTTGCCTATTATGGAAACATCGTGTAAAGGTAATTATACAGTACGTGAACTCTTGCATCTGGATCCAGTCTCTCAGCATAATGTATGGGGATTCAGCCATGCCAAAGCCTGTTGCAAAGCCTGTCAATTATGGGATAGTATTCCGTTCATCTGTTGATGGATATTTGAACTAGTTCCATCTTTGAGTTGATTATGAGTAAGTTCTGTCCTGAACAGGTGTATAAATATTTGTTTTTTTCTGTGTATTTACCTAGGAATACAAACCCTCTAAAATTTTGCCCCCCCCCAAATTTTTTTGGGTTTTTTTGTTATTTTGTATTTTTTTTCAGAGCTGAGGACCGAACCCAGGGCCTTGAGCTTGCTAGGCAAGTGCTCTACCACTGAGCTAAATCCCCAACCACAATTTAAACATGAATTTAAATTCTCCCAGAAAATATCTGCCAAAAGTTTGGTGGAAAGAAATATTACTCATGACAAATTTGGTGTTTTATCTTTTTTTTTTTTTTGTGACAATATAAAATCATCAGACAGCTGACCCCAATCTCTACTTCATTAAAGTTAGAAAAGTAGAGGTGAGCCGGGCGGGGTGGTGCACGCCTTTAATCCCAGCACTCGGGAGGCAGAGGCAGGCGGATCTCTGTGAGTTCGAGGCCAGCCTGGGCTACATACAGAGTGAGTTCCAGGACAGACAGGCTCCATAGCTACACAGAGAAACCCTGTCTTGAAGGAAAAAAAAGAAAAAGAAAAGCAGAGGTGAGCGAGGCTGGTCACAGAGGCCAGAGCTGAGTGAGGTCCTCCCTGGCTCTGCTGAAGACCCTAGAGCAGTGTTTCTCAACCTTCCTAATGCTGTGACCCTTTAATACAGTTCCTCATGTGTTGTAACCACCCCCCCCAACAGCTACTTTATTTTCATTACTACTTCATAACTATAATGTTGCTACTGTTAGGACTCATAATGTAAATATCTGATATGTGACCCCCAAGGGGGTCATGACCCACAGGTTGAGAACTACTGCCCTAGAGCCTTGCAGATCCTGGGAAGCTGAGCAATAGAACAGCTACCCCAGAGGCCCTGGCCTCCACCTCAGGCCCACGTGCAGAGAGCTTCCTGTGACTGCTGCCACCTCCCAGGGCACTGCTTCCCAGCAGAATGTACTTGGGTGTGTGTCCTCAGATTAGTCTGCGACACACACTAAGAAGTTGCTCTTTAGTGGGATATGGTGCCACACACATCTAATCCCAGCACTGGAAAGTAGAGGCAGGCAGCTCTTTTTAAGTTTGAGGTCAGCACAGTCTACATAGCAAGTTCGAAGCCAGCCATGGCTACATAGAAAAATCCTGTCTCAAAAGCAAAAAGCAAACAATAGCAAAAATAAAACAATCTGCTTTTTGTTGCCTGGACATGGTGGTACATGCCTGTACATCCAGTACTCTGGCAGCTCAGATAAGAGGAGCTGGAGTTTGTGACTAGCCTGGGCTACATAGCAAGGCCTCATCTCCAAAGAAGGGAGGGGCTTTGGGCGATGAGTACTGCCAAGATAGCTCGGTTCATATAGTACTTGCCATGCAAGCATGAAAATGGGAGTTTGACCAAAGATCTGAATTCGATTGCCAGAACCCACATAGAAAATGCCAGGCTTGGTAGCATGTACTTGTAATCCCATCACTGAGGGGCTGAGACCGATTCCTGATGTTCACTGACCAATCAAGCCTACTTGTCAAGTTCCAGGGCAGTGGGATACCCTGCCTCAAAACAGAAAAGTGAACAGTGCCTGAGGATGATACCCAAGGTTGTTTTCTGGCCTCTACACGCATGTGTCAAGTGCCTGTGCACCTGCACACCTGCATACACATGTGTCCACACAAACACAATCACATACACACAGAAAAAAATGAAGTTTTGATCCTGGTTTCCTAATGGTAGGAAGGATTAAAGCATTCTGGGTAAGACTTGAGGGAAGGCTAAGGTGAGTGTGGGCAAAGGTGCAGGGATGGGAGGCATGGGAGAGGAGAGAGAGAGACACAGGCCACAAGCTCAAAGGCCCAGTCAGCATCCATGTGTGAGGCACAGAGACAGGAGTGAGGCAGGCTCTGGGTTCCATCCCTGTTGGTAGCGGGGTGGGGTAACTGTTCTCTATGCGGAATGATGAGGCAGTGAATCCCATGGAGCGCTCAACCTGTTCCTTTAACTAGATGCTTCTCAAAGCTTGAAAAGAAGAGCTGACTCTTCCTGGACTCTGATTCGTCTTAGCTGACTGTGTTTCTCTTTTGCTTGGGTTGCTGAGAAACTCAGAGTCGATTAGAAGCCACATCCAGCAGTCTTGTAAATCAGCTTGATGACTGGCTTTGCACTCAGATTCTGACCCGCTGGCTGCCTTATCTAACGTACATCCTGTGCTGAAGCATCTAAAATCCCTGGGATAATGTAAGGTAACAGGAAGCATTCTTCTCCTCTTGCTGTCATGACTACATCTACCTACAGTCTTCCTACCGTTAACTCTCAGCCTAGATCCAGAAAAGGCCCAGGTCAGAGTGCAGCCTTTCTCTCCCTGCTCTTGGTCTTAGCTCCAGGAAGAAACCACTCCAGAACAGACCGGAGGAAAGCAGGGAGCCCATGCGCAGCCTGGTATAGCCATTATCGGTTTCACTTCACCTGCTTGTGAACAGCCCTTGATGGAGTGAAGGACATAACAAACATGACCCCCAGCCACGAGGTATTGGAGAGGGCAGGAGGGCACAGATGGTGACGAGGGCACTGATTCATTCTTCAGTGTTGCACAGAAGTGGAGTATCGCGTGCCCACAAGCAGAGAGGAGGAAGGAGGTTTCCTAAGCACCTTGGAAAAAAACCAAGCCTTTGATCTGGGCTTTCTGACGAATGATGGCAGGAAGGATATCAGCGTTCTGGGCAGGAGAGATGGCTTGAGGGAAGGCCGAGGTGAACGTGAAGAAAGGAGCAGCTGGACGCACAGGCCACAAGCTCGACGGTCTGTAGGGGTGAGCACCGCAGATCTGTGTTTGAGGCATGGGAGAGGAGACTGAGACAGGAGGTGCCCAGGGCTTGTAGTAAGGCCCAGTACAGCCCATGCCACCTGTTAACACCGTCCTTGTGGACCCAGTGGGACATTTCTAGTCAGCCAGGCACACGCTTGATGCGGGCCCTGAGGCAGAGTCTCGGGACAAAGAAGGCCGACTCCAGAAGGCAGGGAATGGCTAAGCATCAAACATCACCCTTGTGGCTGGAAAAGTCTTTAAAAGGCTTAAACAAGGAAGCAACACAGTTATACTTTGAAAAGTTATTAAGCTGAACACTTTCTATGCCCTCCTATATTGAAAAGATAACAAAATACTACAGTGACTATCTTGAGTACTAAGAATTTGGGTGGGGCTGTTGTTGCCACTTTTGGGGTGTGTTTTGAAACAGGGTCTTGCTATGTAGCCCCTGGCTAGCATAGTGTTCACTATGTAGCCTAGGCTAGAACTGAACTCACAGCAATCCTCTTGCATCTGCACCCTAAGTGCTGGAATTACAGGTGTCCAGCCACCGTGGCTAGCTCTGAGTGTTTTTAAATTTTCATTGTGTTTTACTTTTACTAAGTTGTTGTTGTTGTTGTTAGAGTCAAGGAAAGACCAAAATAAACAACACTTGTTACCCTGGCAAGTCTATTGAGAAGTAGTAAGACCAGTCAGGGCACCAGCACTGGAAGAAGAGTTAACCTAGGCTGGTAGGGATGGGAAGATGAACGATGGGGTGAATGAACTCGAACAGTCGGGAATACCCATTGCCTTTAGTCACAGCAGTCCTTGGCAAGGCCAAGCGCCCCCACCCACCCCCACTTCTGCTCCCTTTAATGAGGACTGCTGAGGCTAGTGACCTGGATGGCTTTTCAATGGCACCGAGAGCCAAGTCCTCCCACAGGGTCCCAGTGGGACATGGTTAGTGGATCTCAGAGAAGGAGCCCAGGCAGTGGTAAGAGGTGGTTTCAGCCAAATGAACAGACTGAAATGTTCCAGGGAGCGTGGTTTGACTTCTGGACATTTCAGGCTGAAAACTGAATGGTAATAGACATTCTTGTCGCCTGCTCATCTGCCCCCAGAGGCTTCTGCGATCTTGCTGTACACCACAGATAGGCTTCTGTTGTTTTCAAGAAGATGTCCCAAGCCCTCCAGAATGACAAGTGGAATTCTAAGTCAAGCAATGGGTGGATGTGTGGTCGAAGCCTTAGTTGGAGACCGGGTTTGATCACTAACTGATCACATCAGCTCCTGAGAAAATCAACTCTGTGTACTGATGTTTGTTGTAAGTAGATTTGTAATGCAATAGACAGCTTGTTATTCCCTAACATGAAAGTGCTCTATAACACATGGCGAGTCATATATAACTGTGCGTCATTCCTGATGTGACAATACTGTTTCTTTCTAGAAGACAGCACTTGTTTTCACAAGGAATGTACGTTCTGAAGAATGCTCTGGCTGTGACCCAATGCCTGACACTTGGCTCAGGACCTGGAGCCTAGGGGGTTGGGGCCAGGCATGTTCCCATGAAAATAAGACATGAACAAGTTCAAAGGAGAGCCTTCCACATGATGGGCCAAATAGACACAGATGTATGCAAATTTATGTTTCAGGTAAAATCTCAAGGGTGCCCATAACTAGAAGGAGAAAACAATCTATAAATTCCATCTCACTTCTGTTCAGAAATTCTGTATGATTTGATTATGCCCTCTTATAAGCACATTAAGGAATTGTGGATCTTGGCTCCCAAGTGTGAAGTGGAAAATTTGAATATAAAATATACTTATGGAAATGTAAGCCAGTGTTATTTACCAATAACTGTAATCAAGACAAGGTCCTGACCTAATCCATCAGATTTAAGGAGTGAATATGAACTAGGCATGGTGGTGCATCCCAATAATATCAGCACTTGGAAGGCCAGCCTGGGATTGATAAGTGAGTTCCAGGCCATCCTGGCTACAGAGTGAGACCCCGTCTAAAAAAAAAAAAAATAATAAAATAAAAAGGAGGGGTCCATAAGGTCAAATGCATGAATGCACAGGGATGGCAGCTCTTCCTTGCTGTGGCCATTAGTCGGTACAAAGGAGGCGCTAACTGTGACTGTTCTGTACATACACTTCGGTGTGTATGGTCCCACACAGAGGTATGATGTGATCAGCATCAGCAGCATTTGACCCCTGAGAAATGCAGAACCTCAAGCTCACCCCAGCCCTCAAGAGCCTAGATACTCCAGAGCTTGGCTCTAAGTCCTCCAGTGATCCTGATGTTCCCTGGAGGTTGTTCAACTCCTACGCTGGTGCCTGCCCCTGGATGGTGCCTGCCCCTGGATGGTTTGCACTGACCATCTTTATGGTTTCTTAGGTTTGCTGAAATGTCTCACCCTTCATGCTGAATCAACCAAGCTTCTTAACACTGGTTAAACATCTAATATTGCCTAGTTATATCAGCTAGACTAGGGCTGTATTCCCAGACTTACACCAAAGGACCAGAATGTGCTCAGCATCTTGGCAGTGAGGAGACAGAGGGCTCTTCTTAGTCCCAAGTGTGCCAAAAACCCAGGAAGCTCTAACAAGTTTTGATGCTTGGAGATTTCAGAAGCATCAAGCAAAGGTTTTTTATCAAAGTAGAGAGAAAAGCATAGACACAGGGTGGCTCTTAAAACCAGAGGTTTAGCCGCCATGGAAGGTAGATTGGTAGCTGTGTGAGAGGGAGAAACAGGATGTGCAATTTATTTGAGGGCGATGGAAATCTTCAGAAAAAGAGGTGATGGCGTGCAACTCTGTGAGTATCCTAAAACCACTACCTCTCCTCATCAAGTTTCAGTATAGCCGATGATACATGCTCTTGATTGGTTGACCGCTCTGACCCCTGAGAAAAGGGTTCAAATGAGCAGGCTCCTGCGAATTGGTGTGTGGTTGGACCTCAGGTTGGCTTCCTGAGGCAAGAGTACCTTTTCCTGGAGTGAATCCTTACCTCCAGCTTGCCAGGTTCCTCTGGGATTCGTGGAAGGGGAAAGTGGATGCAGGGAAGAGAAAAATGATGTCTTGCCTTGAGCACGAGTTGTTTCCAGTTCCCTGTGATGCGCACAAATTTGTTTATGCCATCAGAGAAGCCGGGGGCCAGCTGCTGCTCCTTCATGCAGGGAAGGCACCTCTCCGGAGCTGACTCCGGCGCTGCCCCAGGGAACGCGGGATGAGCTCAGGGCAGGGTGAAACTCACATCCCGGACGAGGACCAGGCCCCTCTGCTCACGGATATAATCAGCTTTGATGGGCAGAGGCTGAGGCTGTTTTTCCAATTAGAGCTGTTAGAGGATTCTGGCAGGGACAGCAGTGGGCTTAATTCAACAGACCCGGGACTCATTGAATTAGCGAATGTAGAAGGGATGAGAAGGGCACTAATGGGAGGGAACCTGGGGTAGCAACAGGGGAGGGGGAAGGGAGCCCAGAAAGGGTTGGTCAGGAAGGACACTGTGAGGCCTGGCAGTGTGGTCAGGGTCATGGGACAGGCCAGGTAAGGCAGGCATCTTTTGGTACTTGCAAGGTAAAGCTGGTGGACAATGTGGGCATCTGGACTCTCAAATGTCCGGGCTTCTGGACAGTTTTTTTGTGCCCTTCTTTCTTCCCAACAACCTGGCAGTTGCTGTTATCTCCTCCTCTGTTATCCAGAGCCTACAGTTTTAGTTCCCTCAAATGGTCAGCCTTCTGGCTTGACAATAAAGAACAGTAGAGAGCAGACCTTGGAGCTTCCGAGTCCACGTCTTCATTTTGCAGGGGGAGAAAGCCGTTGGCTAGGAAAATTAAGGAACTTGCAACCAAACCCCTTAGAGGGAATGTCAACGTTGCAATCCAGCCTCCCACCCCTACGTGGTGCTGTGTGCTGACCCAGGCACTAGTAGCGATTTGCATTCCCAACCACCTGAAACCCATTGATTAAAAAGTCAGACTACCAAGCTCAAGTCCACACAGTCTCAACTGCCTGTAGAAGAAAACAAAGGGAAATGGTTGTTGTTTCTGGCCACTGAGATGATTACTATGAATAATATTGTTAATGATCCATCCTAGCAACGACTTTATGTTGATCAAACTGTGAGTCAGCTTCTGTGTCGCTAAGCGACTGTGACATTTTGTAAAACCCTTTGGGAAAATACCTTGACAATCTTTGCTTTTTAAATATACATTAAAAACTAGCTGTGGTGGCTCATGCCTAGAGGCCGAGGCAGGCGGATCTGTTAGTTTGAGACCACCCAGGGGTACATGGTTCATTTTAGTGCAGCCTGGGATACAGAACGAAAGCCTTCCTCAAAAAGAAAAATGTACATTAAAAAGAGTGGCAAGGGACCTGGGGGGCGGGGTGGGGTGGGGTGGGGTGGTGACTTGGCGGCTAGAGCGCTTACCAGTTAAGGACAAAGACCTGAGTTCGAATCCCAAGAACTGGGGTAAAATCCAGCCGGGGAGCATGTGCCTGTAACCCCAGCATTCCAACAGCGAGATGGGGAGGTGGAGACGGGAAAACCCCCAGACATCTGACGTATACTGTGCTGACCATCAAAGAGACTTGCCTCCAAACAAGGTAGAAACAAAGACAGACACCTGAGGTTGTTCTCCAACCTATACACACATGCACTGTGGCACATGAGCATGGACAGACAGACAGACACACAGACACAGACACACACACCACTAAGATTAAATAAATAAATAAGATTTGCTGGGGATGTAGCTCAGTGGTGGGGTATCTGCCTAACTGGAAAGAGAGGGGGAGAGAGAGGATTCATTCTGATTCAAAGTAGCTGGTCAAATAGTCGAACACTTAAAATTTTCTTTCCTATACCTCTCAACATCCTACTGAAATAATACAAAGGGGTTTAAAAGATAATTTTTTATTATTTGTCTAGGAAAAAAGATCAAGACACAGATTTTAAAGCTTACCCAGGGAGGTCACATTAAGTAACAGACCCTGAAACTGGTCCTGTGGTCAGCCACTATGGGGACTGTTGTTGTTTCTTTTCTTTTTTTTTTTTTTTTGGCTCTTTGGGGGACCTGCCACCCAGCTCCCAAATAATCTCACGGAGGAGATTTATTCTTACTTATGAATAAATTCTTACTTACTTAGCTTGGCTTATTTCTAGCCAGCTTTTCTTAATTTAAATTCTCCCATCTACCTTTTGCCTCTGGGCTTCCATCTTTCTCTGTTCTATGTGCCTTTCTTTCCTTCTTACTGCGTTGCTTGCTGTGTAGCTGGGTAGCTGGCCCCTGGTGTCCTCTCTCCTTTTCTCGTTGCTTGATCTCCTCCTCCCAGATTTCTCCTCCTTTTTATCCTCTCTGCCTGCCAGCCCCGCCTATCTCTCTCCTGACTAGCTATTGGCCATTCAGCTCTTTATTAGACCAATCAGGTGCTTTAGACAGGCAGAGTAGCACAGCTTCACAGAGTTAAACAAATGCAACATAAAAGAATGCAATACATCTTTGCATCATCAAACAATGTTCTACGGCATAAACAAATATAACCATCTTCAGTTAATATTCCACAACAGGGGATTGCCACATGCTTTACACTTTTTAATTCTTTGTTGTACTTTCCAATTTCTCCACAATGGAGCCTGTCAAAAACTATTACACAAATTGAATTTCGGGAGGGCTAGTGGCTGTAAACAACACTCCCCTGACCATACCTACTTTACTCAAATACTGTCTTTACCCGGAGGATATATCTGAAATGGGATCCTGGAAGAAGAGACGAGCAGGTCAGAGTCCTGACGCCTCTGAAGCCACCAAGAGTTTCGTCCTTCTGTGTGGGATGTGAAAGCTGCCCCCCGTTGACAGTAACCAACTGCAGGGTACCCAGGCAGCCAAGGTACTTAAGACTGTGCACAACTGGTTACATTTGAAGACAAACATGCCGTTCACGCATGAGAACCTTGAGCCTGTCCAGAACTCAGTCTTCTCCAAGTGTGAACTACTCGTAGCTAAACTTGCCTGTGTCCTCACCCTGAGGCATTCCCATCTCTCTTTCAGAGCAGTTGGTGGAGGAGGTAAGAGGGTGGAATCCCAAACTGCCCTGCTCACTCAACACCCCAGCACCATCGCTTATTGGTGGGATATCCTTGGTCGAGTTCATCTTCGAACCTGAAAATGGAAGCAATTCTTCATGGTAGAGTTTGTTATGAGATGAGCCCAATTTGTCCAGGCATGTGGCTCATGCCTGCTCGCCCAACACTCTGGAGCCTGAGTCAGGAGGATTGTCTTGAGTTTGAAGTCAGCCTGATCTACCTAGTGAGTACCAGGCCAGCCGAGGATACAAGCAAGACCTTGTCATTAGGGAGGGGGAGGGGGGGGATAAAGAAGAACTAAATTCTAGTTAACATGGTACCAAGCACAGGCTGGGTTATCTTCCCCACTACAACCCCAATGTCACCTTGAGCATCTCCCTTCCCACTCTGTCTAGCATGGCCCTGGATATTTACATACCCAGAACCAAAGAAAACAAGCCTTACAGGATGAGACCGTCTCAAAAGGGATCTACTGACCCGGACTTCCCAAGCCCTCCTCCAGGGTCTAGGCTGATACATGTAGTCTTCACCCCTCTCATCAAGGAAACTTCTCTTTGCAACAGACGGAGACCACTGCAGAAAAGCACCACCAATCAAAATGCAGAGTCGTGGAGCCCAGTCCCAATGGATCCATCTGCAAAATTCCCACACTTAAGGCTCAGGAAACTTTGGGAAGGGGTTGGGGCTGTAAGAGCCAAATGATGGGCAGTTTGCTGTGAGATGGTATCTCCTAGTAGTAGTAGAAGCTACACCCATAAAATCTCACCAACGTGCCTGCCCAGGCATGTGCTGAACCAAGACAGCACCAATGGACGTGCCAAGGTGGCTGGGGAAAAGCCCAGGAGGACTCAACCCTGCACAGAACTACAGGCAACTGGGGAAAGCTGGAGCAGAAGTGGCCTGTTCCAGGAAGAGCACACTAATTGACCAAATGGTCAGCCCTGAAGACATGCATACAATAACATTATACAGACTAAACAGTTTGTATTCAGGAATATAAATGTAGATGCATATATTTAGATGCATGCGATAACAGTTAGTGAAAAAAGAGATCATGAATTTAAAGGAGATCAGGGGGCGGGGAGTATGTGGGAGGGCTTGGAGGGAGGAAAGGAAAGAGAGAAATGTAATTATATTATAGTCTCAAAAAGAAAAAGGAAAACAGAGCCTTAGTTTTTGAAGGAAACACAAAATCAGTAGGAAAAGTAGAGAAACATTGCCCAAGTTGTTTTGACATGCCAGAGAAAGGGGAAGGACACCAGAGTCTGTCCTCAAGAAGGTGACCCACAGCTAGATGACGCCTCACGGCGTGCAAGAGCTGGAGTCTGCATGCTCAGGTGTTCCTTCCAGGCCCTTTCTTGTGGCTATTTTAGCTCACTGACTTAAGAAGTGACTTTCATTCTCCCCATCTTAGCCCTTCAATTCTGTCAAACAAACTGGACGCGCTTCTGTTGCCTGGCTACCAGGCAGGGGGTCCCACATGTCAAAGAAAAGCTGCCCAGCCTTAGAAAGTGTCCATGGATGTCACCGTGGGAGGACACATAAATATAGACCATCAAGAGATTACTCATTTCTAGCCCAGCCCCTCCACCGTCTCCTCGCTGTGACTCACGGATCAATTAAAGGTGCAGTAATTCAGCATGTCAGGGGGGCTGTGCAGAGCGAATGGTTCAAGCCCCTCCCCCTGCTCCCCCATCCCCCCAACCGGCACCCTGATGGGATTCGGGCCTCCCCTGCTGGTATATGAGTTGCCAACTGCTTGTTTCGAGAAAACCAATTAAGAAACCATAAATTGCAATCAACTAGAAAGGTCACTGCGAAGGCTATAAATACAGTCGGTTCTAAGCCGGGGTGGAAATCTGTACTGCGTTCTCTCCTCCGCCCACGATCATCCAGCTGAGGCTTCCTTTGATCAACTGAGAGAACATCCAGGCCAGGATCAAAAAGGCATTCCCTGGCCTTTCATTCGGCAGTGGTCCCTCTGGCATGGCCCTGGGAATTCTTAGCTTTTGGCTGCATTGTTTGTCTTGAGCTGCCCAGCCCCAACTTCCGCGAACATTTTCTTCATAATGCAAAAACTTAGAAAATGCTGACAATCGCCACAAGGAAATAATAATTTATAATCCCACCCTTCAACAACACAAGTATGCAGTGGTGGGGTTGTGCACACTTGTAATCCCACACTCATGGGGCTGAGGCAGGAGGATCACCAGTCTGAGGCCAGCTGGGGATACATGGTGAGACCCTTTCTAAAGAACAAAGTAAAACCCGGGGAAGGGGGTAGTTAACACTTTAGGATATATTACTTAAGTTCTCTTTGGCTATATGAGTGCATACTTGCTCCTCTTCAGAAACATATTTCAGGAGTGTCATTTAGGAGTTAGCTCTATTTTGTAACCCCCTTGCTCAGCAGCGATTACAGTGATGCTTTTCTGTAGTAGTCTACATGTAGAGTGATTAATTAGTTACCTTCTCCCATTGTTAAGCATTGGGTAACTTCCAAACTTGCCCTCACATAGAAGACTGCATGCAGGCTTGAAGTTTTCCTCTGCTCATGATTGTTTCCTTCTTGATCAATGCTTGAAATGAAATTGCTAAGCTCTTGATCTCTAAGACTGGTTCCTGTTGGCAAATTGCCTTCCGGAGAGGCTGGCCCTGTTTACCCTTATTCGACAGTGTGCCTATGACCATTTCCCCATGCCCTTGCCCAAAACTATTAATGTGGTGATATTGTGTCCCCCAATTTATCTGGGGTCAGAGAACAGAACAGCCACTAGATAGACGTAAAGGCCAAAAAATGGTGGCACACACGCCTTTAATCCTATATCACTCGGGAGGCTTCAAGGCCACACTGGGAACAGCCAGGCATGGTGACACACGCCTTTTATCCCAGGAAGTGATGGCAGGAAGCAGAAAGGTATATAAGGTGTGAAAACCAGGAACTAGAGTCTTTTAAGCTTTTAGGCTTTTAGCAGCAATTCAGCTGAGATCCATTCTGGTAAGGACTCAGCTTTCAGTCTGAGGATTCATGGAAACAGAATCGCATGAGGAGTTACCGAGGTGAGGTTGGCTGTGGCTTGTTCTGCTTCTCTGATCTTTCAGAATTCACCCCAATACCTGGCTCCCAGGTTTTATTTTTTCTATTAATAAGACCATTTAAGGTTCATGTTACATATTAATATACACTTCTAAACCTCAGCCAATTTACTGTATTAAAAAGTCATCATTTTAATCTAAAAAGGCAGGGTTGAGGAGATGGCTCCGTGACGTGTCTGCCACGCAAGCATAGGGTCTGAGTTCAGCTCCCCAGAAACCACATAAAAAGATGAGGTAGTGTGTGCCTATGATCCCAGCAGAGTGTGTGTGTGTGTGTGTGTGTGTGTTTGGTAGTGTATGCCTATGATCCAGCACTGTGTGTGTGTGTGTGTGTGTGTGTGCCTGTGATCCCAGCAGAGTGTGTGTGTGTGTGTGTGTGTGTGTGTGTGTGTGTGTGTATGGCAATGTATGCCTATGATCCAGCACTGTGTGTGTATGTGTATGTGTGCATGCATCTATGGTCCCAGCACTGAGAAGGTGGAGACAGGAGGATCCCTGAGGTTTGCTGTCCAGCTATCCTTGCCAAATAGGTGAGCTCCAGATTCAGTGAGAGACCATCTCAAAAAATAATGTAAAAGGAGCTGGGCGGTGGTGGCGCACGCCTTTAATCCCAGCATTCAGGAGGCAGAGCCAGGCGGATCTCTGTGAGTTCGAGGCCAGCCTGGTTGGTCTGCAGAGGGAATTCCAGGACAGGCTCCAAAGCTACACAAAGAAACCCTGTCTCAAAATAACAATACTACTACTACTAATAATAATAATATAGAGGGCTGGTGAGATGGTTCAATGTCTGAGGGCGTTTGCTGGCAGGACTGAAGACCTGGGTTTGATTTCTGGAACCCACAGGGAGAGAACAAACCCCCACACATTGTCCACTGACCTTCACATGCATGCTGTGACATGTGCAACCACACATATACACACAGTGAATTTTTAAAACATGTGAGGAGCAATAGAAGACACCCAATGACAACTCTCACACATATGTGCACACATATATACATACACAAATGTATACATCACACACACACACAATCATTTTGTTCACGTGTTTTCAAACCACCTAAAAACATCACAGAAAGGTTCCTGAATTTAACCTGAGGTGTGTTCCCTGCTTAGCATCCCCATCCTCGAGAGTGTGACAGCATCAGAGGCCCATATTTCCTGAGGTAGATCCAGAACCAAGCAAAAATCCACAGAAGTTTCTAGACACCTCAACCCACCTGGGCTGCAGGCCTGAAAATCTTCACAAATCTGAATAGGAGCCTAACCCAGCACTTAGGTAGCCTGGGAGCAGAGCCCAGCTCTTGTGGTTTCCAGCAAAGCCCTGTGCTCAGTAACAAAGAGGCATCCCTAGGCTCAATCTCTCCGAATTTCAGCTACGCCTGTGTATAAACTGCCTATGCCCTTTGACATATTTCTGTCATTTGATCCTTAAGAAAACCCATAAAAAATGTAAAAGAATTAGCCCCATTGAAAAGAGAGAAGCCTTCCCAAGGTTACATATAGAACTAGGAATTAGATCCATCCTTTGAGCCCCCATTGTAAGCATTTCCAGTAGGTCCCACTGCCTCTGTGGGCCCTGACATTTTTCAACCCCAAATCTCTTCCCATACTCACACATATATGAGTCAGGACCCAGGAGCTAAGGTCTGTTCTCAGGGGTCTCGTAGTGGAAGTTGCTGGCTGGGACAACAGGCTGGGACACAGGGTACCTACATCAGTCCTGCTGCCAGGAAGAGGGTACAAGGTCTTTCTGCCACGGTCACTGTGGAAGGATGAGTCTGACAATGTCCATTTGGTGACATCCTTTGACATACAAATCCGAATTATTGAGGTTTGAAATGAGATTATTTCAAAAACATTAAGTGGTCATGGCGTAAGTGGTAACAAACCCAACGAGAGTCTTCCAATCCCTAAGCAATCTCGTTAGCTCAGGGCTCTTAATTTACAGTAAATAGAGTAAGCTATTTAGCTGGGCTATTAGGTCTGTGAGCACCGAGAGTTCATCCTGAACATGTCTATTTTGAGACTTGCTTGATCTAAAATTGACATAAATAACAGGTCAAGGTACCAGAATGCATTTGTTCATCAGCTGCTATTTCCAGAGCTCTTAACATGTGCTGGTCCCTGGACCCAACACCAAAGACATGAACGAGACATAGACCCTGCCCCCAGACTGCTTCCCAAAGGTTGGGTGCAACTAAATGAGTCTGCAATGAAATAAGCTATAACCTTGAGAGCAATGCCAATCGAGGACAGTGGGCAGCAGCTACACAGCAGGAGGAGATTAGGAAGTACTCAGGATCTTTGCACAAACTGGCATGGCCATGGGCATGAGAATGAGGTCTAGGTCCAGGTGTGTCCAGCCTACAGCCCACAGGGCACACCCATCCCAGGATAGTGACAAAGAGGGTCCAACATATTTGTAGATGACACTGTCATCTCACAATAACAAAAGATTGGATATGGAGGGAGACATATTGTGGGGAAGAAGTTTTCCAGGGAGGGAGGGGGATCAGAGAGGGGAATGGGGAGTAAATATGATCAAAATATGTTGTATACATGTATGAAACTGTCAACAAATAAATACAAAAAAAAATCACAAACAGTGGGCAATCCTTCACTCCATAGCTGCCCTGGAGTTCTCAGCTTTGTCCTGGGAAGGAGGGGGAACAGGAGAGGGGCTTGGTCAGATGTCTTTTAGGGGATTTAATTGGGTGGAGGCAGCAGGGACTGGTTATAGGACTGGGGGTCAGGGAGGAGCTCACCACAGGGCCCAGGTGAGAAGCAGTGGGAAGTGGTAATAGTTGTGGAGACCTGGATGGTTACCGAGCCCCTGACATGGCTCTGATGTCCCCCAGCTCAGAGACTGCAAAAAAGAGTGATAACAAGCTTTGTTCCTAGAAAATCCTCTGCAAATGGCGGACGTGTTTCTCCCTAGAAGTAAATTTGCCAGGCATCGTGAAGTCACTTTTTCTTACAGTGTGCTTGCGCATCAGCGGCAGTGTTGACCTTCAGTCTCTAATGCCTCTACATCTGTTTCCCTGACCCTCCCAACCCTTGATCAGTCAAGGGAGGACGGAAAACAAAAGCCCTCCATCCAGGAGGAACTATTCCGAAAGTACTTAGTCCCCCATCATTCCCACCACCTCCAGGCCTGTTCATTTGGCAAAGTCAAATTACATTCATTTCGGTTGAAATGATGGTAACTTTCGAGCCGTGTTTGCCAACTATCTTGAGTCCATTTACCTCTCTAGAGCATCCTCAGCCTGACCCTCATAGGGAAAGCCTGTTCCTCCACTGACCTGCCATCTACTGCAGGAATGTACTGCAAGAATCACTGTAGAGCTCTATGGCCAGATAAACTCAACATGGCCTGAGTGATGGGAACAGAGATTTAGGTGCAGGTCCCAGCCCTGCCTCTTACCCGTTGTGTAGTTGGGATGATATCTAGGTTTCTTTTCCTACTGCTGTGATTAAAACACTTTGACAAAGGCAGCTCAAGGGACAAAGGGCTTGTTCTGGCTCACCGTCCAAGAATGCAGTCCATCATGGCCAGGAGGTCAAGCAGCAGGAGCTTGAGGCAGCCAGTCATAGTCACAATCAAGAAATAGAGAACAGTAAGTGTTCATTCTCAGCTCAGTTTTCTTATTTCATACAGTCCAGGATCCCTGCCTTGGGAATGTTCCTGCCTACAATTAAGATGGGTCATCCCATGTCAATTAACCTAATCAAGATCATCCCACACAGACTTTCTCAAGAGACCAACCTTGATCTAGAGCCCAGATCTAGATTCTAGACAATCTCTCACAGATATGCCAGAGACTGGTCTCTTAGGTGATTCCAGATTCTGCCAAATTAATAATACCAACCACCACCACAAACTAGTAGGTGAAATTTCTCAGCCTCGGTTTCTCCATATCTACATTGGCAGACATAACAATCAATGACTCTTGCAAGGTTGAAAGACCTGGTGTATGTATCTGATTTGGCAATGTGCAGAAATACATAAATGAAGGGCTAGAGACTGGAGAGGAGAGACGTCATTAGAGAGGCGGCCAAAAATCTGCAACCAAGTTGCTCTAGTTCTGACTGCTTTCCAGTGGAAGCTCTCACACCGGCCTCACTCACCGGCAGTGTGTCCAGTGGGCAGGGAAAACTGTGCTCTATGTCCATGATGGCACTGAATCTAGGGATCAGCTCTTAATGCCCTCCCTATGTCCCCTAGGACAGTCTTCCCAGCACAGACAGCCTCCAGCCTCCCACCAACACAGAGAACCCGCTCTGTTGGTGGGCCTCTCTGCCACAAGAACTCTTCCACAAGCCTCTGCTTCTTCGTTATTTGTCAACGTGACACAGACTAGAGTTATGTGGGGACAGGGAACCTCAACTGAGAAAATGCCTCCATCAAATTGCCTGGTCTGTGGGACATTTTCTCAACGGATGATTGATGTGGGAAGGCCCAGCCCACTGCAGGCAGTGCCACCTCTGAGCAGGTGGTCCTGGGTAGTCTAAGAAAACAGAATGAGAGCTAGAGAGGTTGCTCAGTGGTTAAGAGTACTCGCTGCTTTTCCAGAAGACCTGGGTTCGGCTTCCAGCACCCATATCACGTGGCTCACAACTAACTGCCTTTAACTCCAGCTGCTGTGGATAGCACTCTGTATAAATAAAATGCTGATTGGCCAGTAGCCAGGCAGGAAGTATAGGTGGGACAAGCAGAGAAGAGAATGCTGGGAACAGGAAGGCTGTGTCAGGAGACACTGCCAGACGCTGCCATGAGTACCAACATGTAAGATACTGGTAAGCCACGAGCCATGTGGCAAGGTATAGATTTATAGAAATGGGTTAATTTAAGATAGAACTAGATAACAAGAAGCCTGCCATAGCCATACAGTTTGTAAGCAATATAAGTCTCTGTGTGTTTACTCGGTTGGGTCTGAGCGGCTGCGGGACTGGTGGGTGAAAGAGATTTGTCCTGACCGTGGGACTGGAGAAAACTCCAGCTACATACAGCTCCAAGGGACCTGACACCCTCTGGCTTCCAAAAACACCTACATGAAAGTAGTGCACATAAACTCACCCAGGCACACATACACCCATAAATAAAAATAATTTATTTTTTCAAAGCAGGCTGAGCAAGCCATGGAAACACACCAATAAGCAGTGTTCTTCCATGGTCACTGCTTCCGTTCCTGATTCCCTCCTTGAGTTCCTGCCCTGACAAATGTCCCATCTCTCAATGTTGGGCTCAGCGTTTAATCACTTCAATAGAAAGCCAACTAGGACATGTAAACACAGAAAGGTCGACACAATGCCAAGGCTGCCCCTCAAAGGTAAGAGTAGGAACTGCTAACAGTAGCAGCTATCGTTTGTTGAGAGAAGGTCTCATGTGTAGCCCAGGCTGGCTGTAGCATGAATCTTAAATGGTCTTATTAATAAAATCAAACCTGAGGCCAGTTATTGGAGTAAATGCTGGAAGATCAGAGAAGCAGAACAAGCCACAGCTTCCTCACCTTGCCAATTCCTCAACTGATCCTGTTTCCTCAGACTGGAAGCTTCTGAGTCCTCATCCAAATGGTTCTCAGCTGAACTGTGCTGCTCAAAGCCTAAAAGCTTAACCAGCTCTAGTTCCTGGTCCTCACGCCTTAAATACCTTTCTGCTTTCTGCCATCATTTCCTGGGATTAAAGGTCTGAGTCACCATGCCTGGCTGTTTCCAGTGTGGCCTTGAGTTTACAGAGATCTGGATCTCTGCCTCCAGAAGGCTAGGATTAAAGGTGTGAGTGCCACCATTTTCTGGCCTCTGTAGCTAGTGGCTGTTCTGTTCTCTGACCCCAGATAAGTTTATTAGGGTGCACAATAATTTGGGGAACGTAATATCACCACAGCTGGCCTTGAACTCATTGTGTAACTAATGATCACCTTGAACTCCTGGACCTCCGGCCTCCACCTCTCAAGTGTTGGGATCTCAGGCACACGCCACCATGCACATCAAGCCCTTCCTTCCTTCCTTCCTTTCACGATTGTTACATTTTCTGCTGAAAACATGAACTTTTGTGGACTTTCTCACAAAGCCTCTTAATGATATATGACTCAGTTATCCTTATCCCCATTTTAGAGACCTTAGAAGAGGAAAGTGAGGCCCAAAGTGGCCGAGTGACTTGCCCAGATTGCACAGCCAGTAAGCTGTGGAGCCAATACTTCAACCCAAGTCTGGCTGATGATCTTCAGAATCCACACTGTCAACCCATTACTGAGTAACCCCCTCCAGCCCCGCTGCAGAAACAAGCTGGCCAATGGAAGGCTCGGTGGGGAGCCTGTAGATGGGCTCTGTAGCTGCTACCTGCCCTAAGAGACCAAATGTCCCCTCCTCCACGGATCTGAGTAGAGGGCAGTCAGCAGGTGCTCAGGTTGCGATTTATTTCTCTGGGAAAAGTTCACTGTAGGCACTCCTGTTGAGGCTCCGCAGGCCTGCCGATGGTGACCTTCAGAATATCAGAGAATGAGGAAAGATAGGCGGGACAGAGCTGCAGGATCAAGAAAGGAAATTCCTCTAAATCCCAGGGCAGTCTTAAGAAGGAATGATATGTGAGCAGCCAGCCAGTGAGGAGTGAACAGACAAGGCTGACACTCACGGTCTAAAGCCCAGCAAAGCCCCTCAAAGCTCGACTAATACTCCACCAGCCTAGACATCAAGGATTTAGGTCTTAAACTCAGATAACACATTTGCAAAACAGAGATAGGCAAAAGAAAGGAGAGGCCCCAGAGACCCAACATCCTGGGACAGTGTTGGAAGTAGCACTGGTCTTAGACCCAGGCAAAGGAGGCCCTTCTGTGGCCCGTCTCAGGACACACCGCTCCTCACATGGAGGACACATCTCTGGGGTCAAGGAGCTGCCTCTGTGTCTCCCTTGCCCTAGCCTTGTAGCTAGAGACTGTTTCCGGGATCCATGAAAGCCTCCTCTGCTCAGCTTACCACCCACAGCGCGCATACCCCGCCCTGCCCGCCCCCTCCCAGGCTGCAGGAGCTCAGAGACGCTACACTTCAGTGCATGCAACCCAGGTTGGGTCATACTTGATGCGTATGAGGGGCCTCATGGCTTCATGGCCCAGTCCTGGATAGAAAGAGAAGAGCAAAACATTGCAAACTGACAACTGGGCCACCTGCCCCAGGCTGTCACATTTCAGCATGGAGCCCTGGGGAGGGGGTCTTGGAATGCTAAAATTGAACTTGCTCTTCTAAGTGTTCTATTTACCAATGATAAGTATGATAACTTTTTTTAATGTAACAGTTTCTAGCTTGCCATGTGTGGTGGGGGTGGGGTGGGGGCGGGGAGTGGGGGGGGGTGAGAATTCAAGACCAGGGGCCTGAACAGGCTAGGCAAGCACTGCCCTGCTGAACTGCATCCCCAGACCCTTTTAAGACCCTGTCCCTAAGTTGTTTAGGCTGGCCTTGAACCCAGGATATCTTGACCCTTGAGACTCTTCTGCCTCAGCACCAAGTATTCAGAGCAAGACTTTAAGTGGGCGGAACTATACACATCACCTCCTCCAAGCACTCAGTCAAGTGTTTGGCAGTCCTCAGCTGATCTCACAGCTGCTCAGTCATTCTCTGGGTCCAACTGCCCTGCTGCTGAACAGCGCTCGTTTCCTTAGCCGTCAACGTCAGTCTTCCTGGTTTGGAATCAGCATTTGATAGTGACAAGTGAAGATTATTCTGCACAGCAATGTAAAGGCTAATGACGTTTGGCCTTGTAGTGGTTTGAATAAGAATACCCCCTATAGACTCACATATTTGAATGCTTAGTCAGTCAGAGAGTGGCACTGATTGAGAAGAATTAGAAGGACGAGGAAGTGTGGCCTTTTGGGGGGAAGTGTGTCATTAGGGATGGGCTTTGAGGTTTCAAAAGTCCATACTAGGCTCTCTGCCTGTGGCTCAGGACGTAGCTCAGCCACTGTTCCAGCACCATGAGTGCTGCCATCCCCGCCACGGTGATAATGGACTGATCCTCTGAGACTGTAAGCAAGCCCCCAATTCAATTCTTTCTTTTATAGGAGTGGCCGTGGTCACAGTGTCTCTTCACAGCGATAGAACAGTCCAAAGGCTTACCAAACCGATGCGCAAAGTGTGTGACAAGATCGTGGGGCATAGAAACAAGATGTATGTTTGTGTGTGTGTGTGTGTGTGTGTGTGTGTGTGTGTGTGTGTGTGTGTGCTCACACAGTCGCTGGCCTGCTGGCTCAGTGCTAATTACGGCACTGTGAAACCCCAGGTCTTGACAGTGAGTGTCTTGTCAAGTCTCAAGGGGTCTTGGTGAGACAGGTCTGGGACTAGCTCAAATTTCATAGCTCAGAATGGTTCAAAGTTCTTGGAATTGGCTTTGATGGAACTGGGTGCTTTCTCATGCTTGTAAATTAAAAGGAAAAGCAAACTGAGCCAAAGGTAAGTTTCCCTAGAAAGAAACATGAACCCAGCCACAGGCATGGAGATCCCGCTACTGTGTTAATGAGGCCCTGGGCATCCAGTCAGACTACAGAACGCTACCACACACTAGGTGGCTATGGTCAGCCCCAGCTGACTAACAGAGTTATTCCTCCCCACTGGTGAGTATCAGGCATAATTTATGTGACCAATTGTCTGGCATTATTTAAGGCCCATTGATGAATGGAAAAAAGCCAAGATCTTGAAGGATAGCTAAAGAGACACCAGATGAGTTCCTTGAAGCTTCACATGGTCACAGCCAGCATTCCCTGGCAGGACTTGGCAAGAACCCAGGCTGTTGCCCTTGCTCTCTTGAGAGCCTTCTCCTCGGCCCTCAGTTCAGAGCTGTCTTTGCTGTAAGTTTAGGGAATTAAAGTGGAAAGGACACCTGGTTCTCAGCATCAAGGGAGACTCGGGCAGCTCTTCTTAAACTTCATTCTCCAAAGAAGAAATAAGTATGGCTGGATTGTGCCAGTTATCTCAGCATAATTCTTTTATTTATGATTTTTTTAAATTTTATTTGCATTGGTGTTTTGCTTACATGTTTGTCTGTGTGAGGGCATCGGGCTCCCCAGAACTGGAATAACAGACAGTTATGGGTTGCTATGTGGGTGCTGGGAATTGAACCCAGGTCCTCTGGAAGAGCAGCCAGTGCTCTAACCACTGAACAATCTCTCCAGCCTGCAGCACAGTTCTTCCTAGCACACTCTGTGGTGGGTAATCTTCAGTGTTGACTTGGTGGGATTTAGAATCACCATGGAAACACACCTGGGGGGGGGGGTGTAGCCAAGACCTGGCAGTCCCGCAGCCCACTTATAAAATAAATACACAGACGCTTATATTATTTAAACTGTTTGGCCTAATGGCTCAGGCTTCTTGCTATCTAGTTCTTACATCTCAAATTAACCCATATCTATTAGTCTATAAGTTGCCATGTAGCTCGTGGCTTACCAGTACCTTACATCTCGCTTTTTATGGAGGCCGGCAGCTGGCAGCATCTCCTTCCCTCAGCCTTCCACTTCCCAGCATTCTCCTCCCTCTTTGTCCAGCCTATACTTCCTGCCTGGCTACTGGCCAATCAGCGTTTTATTTATCAATCAATCATCCACAGCATGGGGGTGTGTCTTTGAGGGCGTTTCCAGAAAGCTTTAACAGTGTAAAGAAGACCCACCCTGAATGTGGGTGGCACCATCCCATGGGTGAATAAGGATGAGAAAACAGTGCCGGGAGATGGTTAGGCACTTGCCAGGCAAGCCTGGGGCCCAGAGTTTGGATCTGAAGGACCCTCATAAGTGCCAGGTGGGTATGGCGCCCACTTGTAATCCCAGTGCACAGGATGTCACTCCAAGTCTCACATGAACCACGAATCTAACCTGGGCTTCCCAACCCCAAAGCCTGAGCCCCTTCCTCATTCACAGAGAAAGAAATGGGCTCACAATAAGCCCATGGTAAGGTACGAAGGGTGGGTGAGAGAAGGCGGCCACAGTGCCTGGAGTGACTGAAAAACAAGGAGTGAACTGCAGAGGATTCATGGGACAAGGGGTGAGTTTATAAAACTTGAGTATAAACCAATGAAAACAGACAAGGAAAACCAGCTAATTCGCACACCACGCCCAGCCTGGCCAAGCATGGCCTTGTCTACTGCCACGTTCTTTTGCCTCACTGTTAACATCCCACTTTTTACCTGATGGCCTTCATACTTTATGTTGTGCCCTGGGTGCAAGACCCCCGAAGAGACCACCAGAGATATGAACTCACCGAAATGCAAAAGCAATGTTTATTGAAGCAGTTCAAGCCATGCAGCAGGGACCTCGTCAAGCCGTCCAACACAATAGAGGCTGGAGGAGGTGCCCGCCCTTCTGCAAGCTCAGGTTTTAAAGGCAAAAACCACAAGGTTACATCAGTTAGGGGTGCTAGTGCGAGTACAATTCTGATTGATTCAAGTTTCAGGGGCTTTCCAGAATTTTTGTGTTACCTTACTTTGTAGTTTTAACCAGTTGCATTGGGGCATTCTGTGGTTAATCAGTTGCTACCAGATGGCTCTTCAAACATCCTGACTTTGTCCTGGGACCTATGTCAGCAGCTCTGAGAATTTTGAAATTCAGGCCTGTTTCAAGCTGGGGTGAGGGGCTTGCTTGAAATGGGGGTGCTTTGGTTCTTCACTTTATATAGGTGTGTGTCCAATTCTGTGCATGTAAACACTTTCTTCACTTTATGATAAAGTCCTAAAGTTCTAACTTAATAACTATACGTGTCACTGGGTGACTGCATTATATAAGCAAACAAATGACTTCCCTATGGTTTGGATATTTATAGTTTATCATTTAGATGTTTATAGTTTATCTCTATTTTTTTTCTGACTATAACTAGTAATGAGTTTTTTCCCCTGATTCCATCCTTTTCCTTACTTATTTCTGAATGTATTTCTAGAAATAGGGATATTTAGTCAAACAGCGTGAGTGTTATTTTAGGTGGGAGCTAACGTCATACACACAGTTAAGGATGTAAACAGAGTCTTCCTCTTCATTCCGACTGCACAGTGTTCCATGGAAGAACCATGACTCATTTAGTGATTCTTGCGCTGGTGAATACTCATCAATGCCTTCGGTCACACTCTTTACTGCATAGCAACATTCCAGCCAACAAGGGTAGTCCCACAGGATTATAAAGAAGCTGAGGTTTCCCATCACCTAGTGACATTCAGCCATCCCAAGACATAGTCACGTGTTCGTGCTGTAGTAAACAAACAATTGCCGTATAAAAGCACAGCCTGTGGGGTTGGCTCAGTGGTTACAATACTTGCCGCATAAGTATGACGACCAGGGTTCAGATCCACAGAATCCACTTAAAATGCCAGTTGAGCATGATGGGGTTGTAGGAATTTTTCTGGAATAAGCACTATGACGTCAATGAGCGTGGAAGAGTGATGTCACTGGTGAACCAAAGCCAGGATGGCTCCTGAAAGGCCTCAGTATCAGGTTCTACTTGCATTCTCATTTTATACCCTAAAATCAAACATTAGGGTTTCAAACAAGTGAGGTTTTACAGAAACACAGCGGCAGTCAGTGGGTTAAAGGTATCAACCCATTGTTCCAGCTTTTTCTCCAGGTCATTCTGTTCCCGGTAGCAAGTGAAGTCATGCTTAGCAAATAGGCAGTACAAGCTTTAAGTAAATCACTGAAGAAATCAATAGATCAGTATCTAATAACTGGTCTTTTCTACTTTATTCTGTTTCAGTGGCCCCCTGTAATTCCATCCCTACAAGGTAGAAATGTGATCCCCAGAGCAAGCTGGCTAGCAAGACTAACCATAGCAGTGAGCTCGGGGTTTGATTGAGAGACTCTGCATGGATGAATAAGGTGGGAGAGAGGTGGGTGATGGTACCTGACATCAACCTCTGGCTTATACATGAATGAGTGTGTGAGCACACCTGCACTCTCTCTCATGTGCACACACACACACACCTACATAATACAAGCATGCATATACACACATATTCAAACAACACACATACACACACACACAAATGGAAAAGGAAAGAATAAAATACAGTACATACCATTGTACACACACATAATACTTGATGACAACGAACAGCTGTCACTAGTGTATTTCCTATACTACTCTTTTAATCATTATTTTAAAGTTTTTGTGTGTATATATGTGCAAGCACACGTGTTGCACATGTGTGTACATGTTTATGGAGGCCAGAGAATAGCTCAGGCCTCAGGAATGCTATTTTCACCTTATTTTTAAGGCAGGGTCTTTCACTGGCCTGAAGCTCACTCATCAGGTTAGGTTGGCTGGCCAGTGAGTCCTGGGGATCTGCCTGTCTCTGCCTCCCCAGCACTCAGATTATAAGCAGACACCACTGTGTCTAGTTTTTCTACATAAGTTCTTAGCATGAAGCTCAGGTCCTCATGCTTGTTACTGGCTGAGCCCTATCCTTTTGTAAAGCTTAACAGGGTCTCACTGTATAGCCCTGGCTGGCCTGGGACTCACGACGTAGAGCAGGCTAGCCTTTGTTACAGCGATCTGACTGTGCCTGCCTCCTGAGTGTGTGCCACTATACCCAGGAAAGTGTTTATTTTATGTGTAAGTATATAAATGTATTTATGTGCACCACATTTATACTTCCCGCATCTCTAAGCTGTCCTACCTCTGCCTCCTGAGAGCTGGGATTAAAAGTGTGCTCCACCACACTATGATGCAATTAAAATCCTTTGTTGAAAAATTTGGGAAAATCTCAAAGGAAGTAATTTATATATTCTAAATGAAATTACATACTTATACTTAAAAATTACATGGGACTTAGAGATGTCTCTGAGGCCCTGTTTCCACACATCTAGAGCCACAGCATGTGGGAGGTAGAGGCAAGAGGATTAAGAGTTCAAGATCATCCTCAACTATCAAGCAAGTTCAAAGTCAGCCTGAAAGAAGTCATGTCAAGTGGTTGACCTACACCATCTCGGTTTGTGTAAATACACTCTGTAATATTGACATAATGATGAAACTACCTAACAGTACATTTCTGAGAACACACATCCTTCTTATAAGTGGTGTGCACTTGTACAAATACTACTAAAAGCAATGTTCTTACGCATGTACCTGTGCACATGTGCATCTGTGAAGAATAGGCTCCTTAAAAATAGAACTGGTGGAGTGAAGTGCTGAGGCCTTCCAGTTTTTAGACACACTATTAAATCCTGCTCCAGTCTCCTCTGCCAGTTCACCCTCCCTCCAGCGGTGATAACGCTGCCTTGCCACACACACTCAGTAGCTGGTTGCAGAGAGGTTAGCCAATGGGAGCATCTTGAAGGATATTTATCATTCAAAACTCTTGCCAAATCTGTCTACTTTGTATCTTCATACACACACACACACACACACACACACACACACACACACACACACACACACTTGGCTTGGTTTTGCTTCTACCTTGGCCATCGTTATTAACTATTACTCTTATGTAGTGGTTGTCTTGGGTGCCCCTCCTCTCTGTTCAGCATCATCTCATTCGCTGGTCCTTGCTGCAGGGGTGGAACTTGGCTATCAGATGAAAGCTATGTACACCCAATGTTAGAATTCTGCTCTCCCTCTAGCTGTATGACCGCACATGCCCAGTTCATGAGTTAAGCAAAGGGTCTTGCGTCTTATGTCATCAGTGTGCGCTGGTGATCATGTACGTGCGGTGCGGTGTGGTCACACAATCTACGCATGCGTAGAGTGGCTCTGTAAGCCCATCTGTGCCTTAAAGAGCCGTGACTCAGACCCCACCCCCTCTCTCTGTTCTGCTCTGTCTCTCCCCAGCATCTTTCTCTCTCACCGCACGTGCTCCTTTCCCAGGCCTGGTTCTTCTCCCCCACCCCTCTTCCTCCTAATAAAGCTCTAAAACGAATACTGGGTTCTGTCGTGACCGTGACCTTTCCACACGGTAGCCGGCACCACCGCCAGTGCTGCTTATCATTCATTTCACCCAAGAATACACACAAACTCAAACTTTAGCAAGTTTGTAAACACTAGTCTCCCCTATCTGTTCCTTTTCACCTTTGTATAAATTAGTATCTCTTCCTGTCTTTGAGAATTACTAGTAACTTCTTTCTTTTTTCTTTTCTTTTTTTGTTTTTTGTTTTTTGTTTGTTTGTTGAGACAGAGTTTCTCTATGTAGTTTTGGTGCCTGTCCTGGATCTCACTCTTGTAGACCAGGCTGGCCTCTAGAAAAAATTGTCCTTCTTTGTAATTAAAACCTGTAGAGGAAAAGAGAGTCCAGAGGACCCAGGTTCAATCACTGGCACCTAAATGGAGGATCAGGACTGTCGGGTTCACTGTCAGGTCCCAAAGAACCCTGGGACAAGTCTCGCTCAGTGCCTGTGGCTTCTCCCAGCACTTCTCTCCCGGCTCCCTGCCCTAAACCTCTCCATCCCAGGGTCTAGGCTTCGCTTCCCTTCCTCCAGTTTCTCTTTTTCCCACATCACCCAGTTCTCTTGGCTCCACTCTTGGCCACTTGGTCCACAGCTCCTCTCTTGGTCTGTTCACCTTCTCTCCTCTCTTCCTCTCTCACTCCCCCCACCCTCTCCTCCCATGGCCTGGTTCAGTCTGGACTCTTCCAGATGCCTCTGGCTGTTCTCTCCTTCATATCTATAATAAACCCTCCTCCTCAACCACACCTAGGAGCAGCCATGTTCTCATGTTCAGTCAAGAACCCTCTGTAGGTCTAGTCCCGGAGTATTTAGTGCCCTCTTCTGGCCTCTTCAGGTATTGCACACATGTGGTGTACAGGCAAACATGCAGGGAAAATTCACCTACACATAAAAATAAGATTATACATAAAATAACTTTTTAGAACCCTCTTTTCTCATCTCCATGTCTCCTTTTTCTAGCACAGTTGGTAGCTATCAGGAGTCTCCTCTGAGTGGTCCCTTCAGGCTTTTCTAAACGTCCTGTGCACTGGCTCCTGGAGACCTTCTCTAAGTGTATTCCATTTGCTCACTCAGACCCTTCTAACTTACATCAATTCAAGCAGCAGGATACCTCCCCGTTTGCCTTCTTCCCCAAATCTGCAGAGTTCAGAAGAGGAGCTGGCAACAAAGTTGAGCAGAAAGCAGATGGGAGCAAAGGTCAGAGACACAAAGCTCAAGGTCATGAAGGTCACGATCAGCAGCATCGGGGACATGCTCTGGTAAGAGGAAAAAGGAAAGACAGACTGGTTCACATGCACGTCCTCCAGCATAATTAGCTATGAGCTGATCACACGTTCTTGCAGATCTAGACAAGACTTGCCTAAACCACCTTTACAAAACTCACAGATATGAAAAAAAAAATCTTAAGGGCCACTGTTTTCGTGGTCACCCTGGCTCCAAATTCCTGTGTTTACTAAGTTGGTTCTTGCTGTCAATATGGCCCGTGTACCACAGATGCAAACTCAGGTTTGAGCTTGACCCCATCATTTCACTGCACATGTAAAGACAGCACCATTCACGTTTAAAGAGACAGTACCATTAAAATGTGTGAAGGTAAGAGACTGCCCAGTGCCTAAGAGCCTTGGCACTGCCTAGCGGCTAGGGTCTTTAAATGGCTGCAGCTGAGTAAATTCAAATTGCTTTCTTAAACCCGTCAAACTCACACCAACCAAACAGTAGGGTACCTGCTGATTTGCCTGTTCCCCTAAATCTGCACAGTTCAGAAGATGAGCTGAACCAGTAGAGCTAAAAACAGAGAAGAGGTTTGTCTGTTTTCTGTCCTTTCAAAGAACCAGCTCTTTCTTTCATTGATCTTTGGTGCTGTTTGTCTCCGTGTTATCAGTATCTGCTCTGGTCTTCGCTACCTCTTTACTTCTATGAATTTTCAATTTAACTTGTTCCTGCTTTTCTAGTTCCCCGAGATGCAGCGATCGTTTATCTAATACCTTTGTCTTTTTAAAAGGTTATTTTATGTGTGTGGGTGTCTCATCAGCATACACATCTCTGCACTGTGTGTGTCCAGTGCCCAGGATCCTCTAGAGCTAGAATCATGTGTGGCTGGGACAGAACCCAGGTCCTCTGCAAGAGCAGAAGATGCGCTTAACCACTGAGCCATCTCTCCAGCCCCTGATACCTTCTTACCTTTTTGATGGGGCCACTGATTGCTGTAAACTTTCTTCCTGAAGGTGCTTATGCTATATGTGGTCCAGTCCAATATGATGTTAACACTTTTACTTGTCTCAAGAAATTTTTTTTTTCCTAAGGTTCCCATTTTTTTTAAACATTTATTTATTTATTATGTATACAGTGAGTGTTCAGCCTGCAGGCCAGAAGAGGGCACCAGATCTCATTGTAGATGGTTTTGTGAGCCACCATATGGTTGCTGGGAATTGAACTCAGGACCTCTGGAAGAACAGCCAGTGCTCTTAACCTCTGAGCCATCTCTCCAACCCAAGAAATTTTTAAATTGTGTTCCTTGATTTCTTCCTTGATCCACTGGTTGTTTTGTTTGTTTGTTTGTTTGTTTGTTTGTTTTTGTTTTTTTCAAGAATAAATTGTTTCTCATGTTTTGGTATCATTGCCAATGGTTTTCTCATCACTGGTTTCTAGTTTCATTGTATAAGGACATGAAGAAGCTTTGAATAGGATTTTAACTTTTAATTTTTTTGTTTGTTTTGTTTTGTTTTGTTTTTTTCCGAGACAGGGTTTCTCTGTGTAGTGTTGGTGCCTGTCCTGGAACTCACTTGGTAGCCCAGGCTGGCCTCGAACTCACAGAGATCCGCCTGGCTCTGCCTCCTGAATGCTGGGATTAAAGGCATGCACCACCGCCACCCAGCTTAACTTTTAAATTTTGGTGAGACTTGTTTTGTGGCTTGTCATATCGTCTTATCATGGAGAATGTTCCATGTACTGATGAAAAAAAAAAAAAAGAGTATTTGGTAGTGGCTGGGTGAAATATTCGACTTCAGGTACAGTTCAGCTCGGCTATTCCTTTGAGGGCTTTCTGCCTCAGAGATCTACCCATTGCTAGAAGCTCAAGTCCTGTGATAGCTAATTTTGATTGTCAGCTTGATCGGATTAATAAACACCAAATCATTAATAAAGCATAATTTTGTTTATGTCTGTGAAGGTGTTTCCAGAGGGGACGAGAGACGAAGAAAGACCCACACTGAATGCAGACAGCATCATTGTTATTGGGGAAACTGAGAGTTCCTCTTTTGCAGAGGCGTTTCTTAGTCTCATTGGTAAAAGAATTTTTAAGAGTACTTGAGAGAAGCTGGGTGGTGGGGTGGCTAGAGGCAGAGGCAGGCGGATCTCTGTGAGTTTGAGGCCAGCTGGTCTACAGAGTGAGTTCCAGGGTAGGCTCCAAAGCTACAGAGAAACCCTGTCTCGAAAACAAACAAACAAAAAAGTCCTTGAGGGCTAGAGAGATGACTTAGCAGCTACAGCACTGGCTGCTCTTCCAGAGAACCTTCCTTCCGTTCCCAGGACCCACAGGCTGGCTCACAACCATCTGTAACTTCAGTTGCAGCAGATCCAGCGCCCTCTTCCGGCCTCCATTGGCCACCTTCTGCCCATGTCCTGAGAACTTGAGTGAGGCTGGATCCAAATGTAATGGACTAATTTCCAGCCAGGACAGTATTCAGACCGTAGTCACTGCCCACTGTTCTCATCCAGAACCTACAGTGAGAAGGAAAAACGGTAGAGAAAAAGACATGAGCAGTGTGCTGTTTGGTAAGGAAGGGAGTGTGGGTAAGTTTAAAGTTGCAGACAAGGCAGGTATGAAAGCAACTGTTAGCATCAGGCAGGGTACAGCTGGGGCTGGGGAGGCGGCTCAGCAGCTACAATACTCCTATGCAAGTGTGAGGCCCAGCTGGGAGGGTATGGTGGCCCCACCTCCAGCCACAAGAGGCAGAGGCAGTGGATCCCTACAGGGAGCTCACTTGCCAAAGCAACTGAGATAGAGAGCTTGGGGTTTGGTGAGAAACTTCACTATATAAGGTTCACCGCAAGGGAGTGTTGTGCCCAGATCGTGACCCCCAGAGAGACCACCGAGGACGAGCGTACCAGAATGCAAAAGCAAGGTTTATTTCTGTTACAAGTCGCCTCGACAGGGAACTCATCTCAAGCACTCACTGGCCACAGCACAGTGAGGCAGGGAGGAGTTACTCTTTCTTGGGGAAGTTAGTTTTTATAGGCAAAACCCACAAAATTTCTTAGAGGGGAGGGGGTTAGTACGGGTCCATCCTTGATTGGTCCAGTTTTTCCGGGCCTGCTTGGGGAAGTTAGTTTTTATAGGCAAAAACCACAAAATTTCTTAGAGGGGAGGGGGTTAGTATGGGTCCATCCTTGATTGGTCCAGTTTTTCCGGGCCTGGACTTTGTCTTATTTCAGCTTATCTGTTTGCCCTGTCAGGAGTTTTACAACCCATCTCTGGGGTCTGGTCATGTTATCTCCGGAGAGGGGCATCTCGTTGTTAATTGGTCACCACCAGACATCCTGACTTTGTTCTTTTGAAAACACCTGACTTCACCCTCTCCAGGAAGGGGGAACTGACTCAGTTCTGTTTAGTTTTAAGATATCTCTTCCCTCAGCAATTTTGGGTTTATGGGGGAACTGTGTCTGGGTCTTTGGTGGGGGTCTTTCATTCCCCCTTCAATTGGCCCTAGAGGGGCTCAATCATGGGCCCCTAACTTGTTCTAATTCAAGAGATTTCCATGTTCCCTGCAGCAAGCTCACTTGCCAAGGCAACTGAAATGGAGAGCTTGGGGTTTGGTGAGAAACCTCACTATATAAGGTTCACCGCAATGGGAGAAGACTCCCAGTGTCCACATCTACACACATACAGGCACACACACACACACACACACACACACACACACACACACACACACACAAACCAAAAACAAGACAGAGAGCCTTGAATCTTAGAAGTGACTTTGGATTGTCCAAGAAATGTTAAAAGCCATTGAGAACTTTCAAAGATGGATGAAATACATTTGCACTGTGAGATGAAAATGAGACTTTGGAGGCCCAGGGTGGGCTATGATGATTTAAACTTGCGTTTGAGTGACAAGCGGTGGAGTTACAATGGTTCATCTCCACTGTCACCACGACTGTATTTAGGAACATCATGGATTCTGCCCCTTATCCTTTTTCCTGTCATGTCGAGGCTGTGCCTGAGTCTCCCAGCCACAGGGACCTGCACAGTCTTAGTTGAGGACACCAGGGCCAAGGTGATGGGATGGAGGCCCCTTGGGATGTGCATGCCTTTGATTTTTCTGGATGATGTGCAGACGCTGCTTTTCAAAAACACACATCTCTGGGAGCCTGCAGTCACTCCCCTGGGGCAAAGGGGACTCTTCAGACCCTAGACTGACAGTCAGGACCTGGCAGTGGACATCAACATAAGAAAGCAGCAGCCCTCCCCCACTCTCCACCCCCCAGCCTTGCCTGGGCTTGAGTCCCAGACAGGTTACAAGGAGACAACAGTTCCTCTCCTCAAGCCAGCAAGCGAGAGCGAGCGGCTAACCTGCTGTGTCGATTCCACCAGTTAATAAATGACTGGAGGAGGTTTAATTGCATCGGAAGAAACTGACATCAGGTGCTTAGGCTCCACTCAATTAACTTGTGTTCCTAAGGGGAGGGGGTGGAGCAGGGGCAGCAGCCATTAATTACATGTCTGAGTGCCAGCTGCATCTTGTTTCTTCTCTTCTTCAGTCACCCAGGAAGTGAGCGAGGTAACCCTGCTAACAGGAATTTGTGGTCACTGGTGGTAGGGGGCCCCCTCAGAGAGAGCAGAGACCCCCTGGTCTAATGGGAAGTGACTTTCAGTGCCCCTTCCCGTCTCTGCTGGAAGAATGTCATCCTCTAGATCCGGGCTTCTTCACTGGCTCTGTGCTGAGGTGCCTTTGGCTCCTCTCACTATCCACCTCCGGGGTGTACTTGGCCGCAAAGACACAGAACCCAGAACCAGTCTTGACATGGGACCAGATGATGCCACCAACTCTGCAAGGTCACCCCTCCTACACACGTCCCAGGCCACCCCTGCTGTCTCCAGACTGAAACCTCCCGAAGACCTTCACTCCTGTCTCACTTTCCAAAAGGGCCAGATGGTAAGGTACAAGCCTGATAGGATACAGACTCCTGCACCCACCCAACCACTGTGGCTGTGGCTCTGGGAGGTTCGGGGTCTCTAGTCCTTAACCTGTGGCTCAGTTGTTACTACCAATCTGCTTCAAGAGAGCACTCCAGGGAACACCTGAGCTCCTGGGGAAATATGTGGAGACCTTCTGGAATGAGAGACAGCAGGCTGAGTCAGGACCTTCCATTCCCAGTGCCTCTCCAGGTCTATCTGTCTCTGCCTTGCTGTGTGAGGTTAAGCAAGTTACTCATCCTCTCTGAACTTGGCTTCTTCCTGTTACATAAGACATCATGGCCAGCTCTCATAGAGTCTTTACATTTCCATGAATCATTTTTCTAACCTGAAAATCATGGGAGCTGGTAAATACAGAAAGGGCAAGGGGTGGTGCGGACTGCAAAGGGACCTCTCCAGCCACTTCCGCCTGAGTAGATAGAAACCAGAGGCAAAGGAATAGCATGAGACTGGAGGGGTGTTGACTATTACTCATGACTGGCAAAAACACAAGTCTGTAAAAACACACTCAACTATCTCCTGGGAATGAGTTTAGAAGTAGCCAGATGGGCCCACAGTGTGATGTGACACAGTGTGATGTGACTGGATTGTTTGTTTTGTTTAGAGAGGAAGTAGAGGTTTCTCCACTGACTATACCTTAAAAGGATTCTTAAAAAAAAAAAAAAATGTTCTGAGCAAAATCCACGCAGCACACTTGTTTAACAAATCAGTCACTTTTATTTTTATTGTAGATGTGTGTGTGTGTGTGTGTGTGTGTGTGTTCCTGTGGGTTCGTGGATTTCATTCTCACTGCCTTGCCAGGATAGTGTGCACTTTTATTGTCTAGAGAACTGAGAGGGGCTTAAACTTGGCTCTTGCCTTTGTGTATTTAAGGGCTATTGTGAGTTTCCCTTAGCCCAGGCTAGCCTAGGCAAGCATACCAGCTCCATTCCTGGGGCCCCTGGCAACTCCTTGCTTAGCCCTTGGGTATAAGGGTCTAAGGCACACCCAGTCTCTTTTGTTGGGATTGTCTCGTTAATGGCACTACAGGACAGACCTGAGCCAGCCACAGCTGTTAACACGAGGGGGGGGGGGGCGTTCACGGCTCAGCAATGGCTTTGCCAAAGAGATCTTCCTATCAGTTCTTCATCAAATTACAGATCTACCATATTTGTGTGGCGTGTGGGACTGGATTTCCACTGCAGATTTAGCACATGGCCAGGATGGGGGACCTGTCCTGAACACTCTGTGGTCTTCTGACTTCTATGACTATGCTTTGGAATCTCAAAATTCAGTAGGAGCAGCCCAAATGGCCTCAGTTCCCAGCTTGAGACTGGCCAAAGTCTGGCCAAATGGGGCTCCCAACATAGCAGCCTACCGCAAAAAAGCCAGCCAGGGAGGGATTCAGCTTGTGAAAGGGGTCGGAATCTTGAACCTGTCCTTAGATCCTACCTTTACAGCTGGCATTACCATTCATACCTCACTTAACGTTCAGACAGCGAGAACATCCTTGAGAAAAGATAGCCTGGTTGAGCCAGGTGGTGGTGGTGGTGGTGGTGGTGGTGGTGGTGGTGGTGGTGCATGCCTTTAACCTCAGCACTCGGGGGCGAGGCCAGTCTGGTCTACAGAGTGAGATCCAAGACAGGCACCAAAACTGCTGAGAGAAACCGTGTCTTAAAAAAAAGAGAGAGAGCCTAGGTATCTGTAGTCGTTTGAAAGAAAATGGCCCCCAATGGAAGTGGCACTATTAGGAGGTGTGGCCTTGTTGGAGGAGGTGTGTCACTTTGGGGGCAGGCTTTGAGGTCTCTTTTGCTCAAGTTTCCCTCAGTGTGACAGTCAGTTCACTTCCTGTTGCCTGCAAGATGTACACTCTCAGCTCCAGCACCACGTCTGCTTGCATGCCGCCATGTTCCGGGTCATGATGATAATGGACTGAACCTCTGAAACTGTAAGCAAGCCACCCAATCAGATGTTTTCTTTATAAGAGTTACTATAGGGAGCCGGGCGGTGGTGGCACATGCCTTTAATCCCAGCACTCGGGAGGCAGAGCCAGGCAGATTTCTGTGAGTTCAAGGCCAGCTTGGGCTACAAAGTGAGTTCCAGGACAGGCTCCAAAACTACACAGAGAAATCCTGTCTCGAAAAACCAAAAAAAAGAAAAACAAAAACAAACAAACAAACAAACAAACAAAAACAGAGTTGCCATGGGGGCTGGAGAGATGGCTCATCGTTATGAGCACCGGCTGTTCTTCAAAAGGACGTAGGTTCAATTGCCAGCACCCACGTGACAGCTCACAGCTGTCTGATTCCCACATACATCCTTGTAGGCAAACACCAATGTTATAAAATAAAATAAAATAAATTTAGAGAGTTGCTGTGGTCATGGTGTCTCTTCACAGCAAGAGAGAATCACAATTAAGATGGTATCTACGGCATCAGGGACAGGATCAAAGAAGGTCATATGTGGACAGGGTCACTCTAGAGGTCCATACATCACCTTTCAACGTTTTGCAAGCTCTGCTCCCAAGTCCTGCTGGTTATGCACCTCCCAAGTCCTGCTGGTTATGCACCAATCCTTGAGCTCCAGCTTCTGGGGGTGGAGAAGCCAAGGGTCCTCAGCGCTGTCCTTTCAGAAAGCGGTTCTGTAGATGTCACTAATGGCTGGATCCCCTCCCAGGACACCTGAACGGAGGCTGAGCATCATACACTGAGCACTCACTTGAATTCCCTAGTGGAGTTTGAAAGATGTAGATGGGATCCTGTCCCCAGTGAGTCTCTTGCCCCAGGTGTTAGGATTCTGTACATGCATAGCTTGGGTCTAATGTCTTACATCATCAGGGGCACGGGAGACTACTACGTACGTGCGTGGTCACAAAGTTCCCGCCTTAAAAAGCTGTACTCAGACTCCCACACTCTCTTCCTGTATTTCCTCTCTCTGTTCCCGCTCTGCTCCCTCCCCCAGGCCTGGCCCTCTCTCTCTCCCCTTTCCCTCCCAATAAAGCTCTGAAAACTAACATTGGGTTCTGCCGGCCCGTGACTTTTCTGCCGACCAACCAGCACCTTATTACCATCACCAGGTGCTCTTGCCCAGTGGTACAATGCTGCATTGGACAGAGGGTCATAGGTGGTAGTGATAAAAGAAGAGAATGAGAGCCAGGGGGTGGTGGCACATGCCTTTAATCCCAGCACTCAGGAGGCAGAGCCAGGTGGATCTCTGTGAGTTTGAGACCAGCCTGGTCTACAGAGTGAGATCCAGGACAGGCACCAAAACTACACAGAGAAACCCTGTCTCAAAAAGAAAAAGAAAGAAAAGAAAATGAGGATGGGATGGAATTAAATATGATCTTCCAAGTCTTGAAGGCCTTCTAGCTTGTCTGACCACTCGACATCCACATGCACCTCCCACTAACACCCCCCCCCCTTCTCTAGCAGGGACTGATGATGCCCTTGGCCATGATACACCCCCAGCTGCTGTCTGCTCATGCCCAGCCTGCATGATTGAGCCACCGATGCTCCAGCTGTTTCCTGTGAGTATAAGGCTTTTTTCCCAGAAGTATTTGGGCTCCAGGTAGGAGGATAGGTGTAGAAGGAGTGTCATAAAACCCTGGACTCAGAGAGCAGACCCTCAGAATTCCCTAGTGGACAATAACTTGTCCTCTTTGGTGACTCCTGTCCCTTGGGCTGGCCACCGCTGAGCTGTTCTGTCCCAGATCTGATAGGACTTGCATGGGAACACGGGGACTTTGTTCTCCTTCTCACGAAGCCCCTCAAGAGGCAGAAGTTTTGGTAGAAATCGACAACACTAGCCCTGGGACATCCAAGGGGAAGTCTTACAAGGCTTTTCCATAAGCCCTTGTCTTCTGAAACATCCCAGGGGAGTGGGCTAAGGCTTTCAAAGCCAGTGTGGTGGTTTCATATCTGCCATGTGAGCATCTGAGAGTCTCAGAAAGATTGCTACAAGTTTAAGGTCAGGCTGGGCTACATAGAAAGCTCCAGCCCAGCCTGAGATACAAATTGGAACCCTGTCTCATTAAAACAAAAACAAATGCAAAAAAAAACAAAGAAAAGGCCAAGGCTTTTACTGCCCTGTTCCTGCAGGTCACATGGTAGACCTCTGTCTTGTAAGCAAACCTCAGCGGTATGTGTGGAAGCAGGGGAGGGTTCATTGATGTTGTAATGGCATCGTATAAATCCTCTCCAGCATGAGATTCGTCTCCTCCCCCCACCTACCCACCAGATGCTTCAGGAACTCCCAGAAACATGGCCTACCACACATCTGGGCAAAGTCACATCCATCTTCAGCAGGGATGCTCAATTTTGTGGATGGAATTAAAAGTTGTGACTTGCTGTCCCCTAGTGGTCAACTAAAGTAATAACTATCAGTCTGCGACGTGACACAGAAGCAGTTACCCAACTGGGAGCGGCAGATATGGGAAACAGTGTAACACAGTCCTTGGTTGCAAAGGATTTACAGCTTAGTAGAAGAATCAAGATACTTCTGCATTAAAAATTGACTAGCAGGGCTGGAGAAATGGCTGAGCAATTAAGAGCAGTTTTTTGGAGACGACCTTGATACAATTCCCAGCATCCATGTGGCAGCTCACAGCCATCTGTAACTCCAACTCCAGGGGACCCAAAACCCTATTCTGGCTTCCTCGGGTACCAGGTACATGTGCAGTGTCCATACATACACACAGGCAAAACCGTCACACACATAAAAGAAAAATAAATATACATTTTGTGTGTTAGTTTGTGTGTTTGCTTTGAGACAGGGTTTCTCTGTGTAACGGCCCTAGCTGTTCTGGAACTTGCTTTGTAGATCAGGCTGGCCTTGAACTCACAGCGATCCCTCTGCCTCTGTCTCCCAGAGGCAGGAATTAAAGGCATGCACCCCACACCCGACTTAAATATATATTTTTAAGTTGACTAGAACCCACCAAAATAAGACTTGAGGAGTAAACTATGAAAGGCATTGCTCCTCATCTGTCCTGAAGCCTGTTGGCTTCATGCCTACCCCTAGTGTGTCCCAGCCTTTCCAGATCCCTCGCTGTTCTCAGAGCCCTGTTCACCACCCCCACCCCACCCCCATGCTCTTCACCCCCTGGGCTGTTTCACTCATCAGCACCACCTGTCTCTCAGCTTGCAGGATGCATCTCAGACCTTGTAGGGGGACATCTTCCTCAGTACTCAGCACCCCCTTCTCCATGCACAGCACCCCTGGTCTATGGTCAGCATCATAGGGTGTCTAAATCCCTGTCCATCTCGAAACTCGAAACTTCCTAAGGACTAGGACTGCCATGGGGCAGGAGCTTCAGCTGAGGGGACAGTGGGAGGTGAGAGGGAGAAGTCAAATGGTGGTGAGCATGCAGGACCGTCGGGGAGGGGGAAGCCTTTGAAGCTGGGTCCGGATGATTGTTATTTCACTCTTTTGAAGGTGGTGGGAAGTCCTGTGTGGCTTTTGGTGGTACCTGGTCATCCTTCTCAGTTATTCAAATCTTACACATGCTTCGAGGCACCAAGACGCCTTTCTTGGCTGCTCCACTCCTGAGTCCTTGCCTCCTCAATTCTGGGTCCTTCTGCAATGCCTTTCTATAGTCCGCTCTTCACGTCTTATTTTGATGGATGCCGGCCCACTTAAAAATATACATTCATTTTTCAGGCAGTGCTAGAGAGATGCTGGAGTCACAGGCAGGCACCAAAGGAAGGGGCTGATAAAAGACCAAACTACAGGGAAAGGAATGGGGCTCAGACACACCCCCAGGGATGTTAGTTACGGAGCCAGTACACCAGCTCAGCCTGAACTGGCACGGGGAACGGAAAATGGAAGAAGATCAAAAGAATTTGAGATATTTCAGTCAGAGCAGCTGGGCACATCCTCTACCCCGTGCCAATAACTAACGTGCCAATAAATGACGCGAGAGCTTTTTAAAATGCAGACTCCCGCTCCTCAGGCCCTCCAAGGGTGGGAGATGCCTTGTTGGTAGCACACATGCACACTGCTGGTCCACAGACCGGTCAGTAGCAGCAAGACCACCACCTCCAAATGAAGTAGAAGCTGGCTCTCTAGGAGCACCTGCTGGGCAGGTGGTACCTTGGAGTGAAGGAATGGGTACCGCTTCATCCAGGGGACCACACAGGATGCAGGACTGGGTGAGCAGGGGGCAGCTGAGGCCCAGGTGCAGCGGAATCATGACAGACAGGGAGGGGAGGGCCCAGGAGTGGACATCCATCTGGAAAGCAAAACGATGCCTTTATCCCACGTATACCGAGTTTGAGGCAGCAGTGGGCCATCCAAGAGCAACGTTGAGAAGACAATGGGTGGGGATTAGGGAATACACTAACCCCGGGGGCCTTTCCCGGGGAGTAACATTCTCTTCCCAACATCTCTGCCCTTCTTGTTGTCTTACAGGTCATCGTCCCCTTCACTGAGTGTAAGTCCTCGAAGCCCTCCCTCCCTCCTCCAGCTATGAAGCCCCCGCTGTCCTGCAGGGGTGGGGGTCCCCATATGCCTGGGAGGCTCAGAAACCACCATACACCGGCCTGCCAAAGGCCTGGATGGCCTCACCTGGAACCTGCCCCCAAGGACCCAGGACCAGTTTCCCTAGTCTGACCATGGCCTTCCAGGAGCCAGGATGCAGGCTGCCAGCTCACTCTGGGCTTGTGTCTCCAAATGTTCCAAAGCCGTTGATAATTGTGCCCCAGAGATAAGTGATAGAGAGCCCGACTTCTAGGGGGAGCCAGGCCACGTGGAATTCCAGGCAAATTGGTCAAAGCTTCAGTGTGGTGCCTCCGATGTAGAACACGGATTACGAGTAGCTGTCTCAAAAGGTTAAAGTGAGGATTCCTGAGCCATTTCCGGGGGAGGGAGAATATTTAGCATAGTGCCTCACAGACAAAGCCCTTCCAGTAGTCCCTCTTGGAGCGGCAGAAGCGCGGAATCAAGAAGGAGGCAAAGTCAGGAGCGGGAGGGATGGCTCAGTCAGCACAGGGCTTGTCTTGCATGCATGAGGACCCGAGTTCAGTCTCCAAAGAGGACCTGAATTTGATCCCTAGAACCCACATTTTAAAAGTCAGGTGTGATGGTGGGCCTTTGTAATCCAAGGACCAGAGAGTCAGAAACGGGCAAATTCCTAGGGCTCCGTGGCCACCTAGCCTAGTCTACTGGGCAAGTTCCAGGCCAGTGAGAGACTGTCTCAGAAAAGAAAGAATGGCACCTGAGGAACCACACCCAAGGTTGTCCTCTGACCTCTACAGGCACACACACATGTACACCCCCCCCACAGACATGCATATGTACATAATAATAATAATAGTTATATTTATCAATAAAATATATCAATAATAACGATAATAGTAATAATAATTAATAATAATGATAATAATAGAAGGAGTAGGAAAAGAGAAAGACTAAAAGACTAAAGGAGAAGCGGAGCAGTCAGCATTCTGCCTGTCTTTTCCTCCGGCAGCCACGGCCCCCAACCCACTCTGGGTTAAGCATAGCGAGTCCTCTGCCTTCAGGAAGCCCATGCGGGCCTGGGTCCACTCAGCTCCTGTCCTCCTACCTACTACTGTGCAGAGAATGTGGATCAACTCTTCCTCTCTTACCGGCATGCGTCTTTGCAGAGTTTGATGGGGCGCCGGGCGGATGACAGCGGGAACGGTTGTGATCACTGGCGGAATCCTAGCTACAGTGATCCTCCTCTGTATCATTGCTGTCCTGTGCTACTGTAGGCTCCAGGTTAGTCCCACGGGCCCATCGTCAGAGGCTGGGAGGCCACCAGCAAGCCACTTCTCCACGATGGGGGCAGAAACTGGAGGTCCGCTATGGAGGCAACAAAACCCAAAGCCATAAAATATGAGAAGCATAAGTCAGAAGGGAACTGTGCACATACCCCCCGACACACACACACACACACACACACACACACACACACACACACACACGTTCCCTGCACCCTACAGAGGCACTGGGGTGTCCTGGGAAGATGCAGGGCTCTCACATTCACCTTTCCGATGCATAGGGATTGGTAGGAAAGCCACCATCCTGGGAGACTCTGTAAGCTACTGTAGCATCCCCCAGCCTTGTCCCTGCATTGTGTATGTGCCTCCCCTCTCTGCCTCCCTGTCCACCAGGACACACTGAGAAAAAGGGAGAAGTATTGGCCTGGTAAAGCTGGGAATAAATGGGATGTGGGCCTCTAGTTCACCAGCCAAGTGGCTGGCACAAGGCATTCAGTGAAAGGCGGCGGAGGGCTGTTCCTGTGCACTGCACGCTCCCTGGTGTTGGGAGCAAGGGGACCTAGACTGCCTCTCAAGCATCCCTTTTTCTTCTCCCCAGTATTACTGCTGCAAGAAGAGCACAGATGACGAGGATGCTGAGGAGGAGGAGGAAGAGGAGGAACATGACCTTTCCATCCATCCCCGAGCCCCCACCTGCAATGCCTGCAGCTCCCAAGTCCTGGATGGCAGAGGCAGCCTGGCACCTCTCACCAGCGAGCCTTGCAGCCAGCCCTGTGGGGTGGCCAGCCACTGCACCACTTGCTCCCCATACCGCACCCCCTTTTACATACGGACAGCTGACATGGTGCCCAATGGGGGCGGAGGCGAGAGGCTCTCCTTTGCCCCTACACATTACAAAGAGGGGGGAACCCCATCCCTCAAATTGGCAGCACCTCAGAGTTACCCGGTGACCTGGCCAAGTTCTGGGCATGAGGCCTTCACTAATCCAAGGGCTATTAGTACAGATGTATAATCCTTTCACCCCAGACTGCACACACCCAACACTGTCCCAGCAGGAGCAATGGAGTGGTGGAGGGGACCTTCCAATAGCCCCACAGGAACCATCTCAGTTTCTCTGGCTTCCACAGCAGAGGGTTCACTAGGATGTGAGCTATTAAATGCATTGAGGACCAGGGCGGGACCTATGGCCCGGAAGTGGTGACTTGATAAGTCTGCAACATCACCAGTTTCTCTCTGGAGATTTCCCTCTAACAGCCAAGCTCTACCACAACCCCTTCCAGTAAGCCTAAACCCTTGGCTTTGCTGGGCTGTGCAAAGGAACACCAGGGAAGGCTAAGCAAAGGCTCTGGAGGCTTCCAGAGACCTTGATGAAGAGGGCATGCCTAGAAGAAATGGACACAAAGGGAAAGGTGAGGACTAGACATTCCAGGATTTGAGAGGAGAGAGAAAAAAAAAAAAACTGTTAAAGGAGTCCCCCCTCCCCAGCTTTGCTTGCTGGAATTTGCCAATGAGCTGATTTCCACTCTTTATTTACTTTGTTTGCCTGCTCTGATATGCGTTCTGGAAACAACCCATCCGCTATCTCGCCCTCCTCATGAAACACATCAAATTGACGCTAAGTGCCACAGCACACAGCTGTCTATGGGGACCATAGCAAGAAGAGTCTATACAACCTTGTTTCCCCTTCAAGTCCTTTCTTATGCCCCCACCCCCCCACTCCCCCACCCCCACCCCCTGAGAAGCTTCCCTACGTTTTAATCACTGCAGTTTTAGAAGCCGAGTGAACAGCTCTTACTGTTTAGCCCTGTTCCTCCAAGCTTAGCCACAGATGCAGATTCACCCCTGTGAGGGTGTGTGCATGCTCATTCCCAAGGGGAGGGGTACCCTACTCATCACCAGCAGTAGCCATGTGGCTTTGCCTCCTTCAAGAGCTGCAGAGCAGAAGGGTCCAGGGTCCCAACAAGAAAGAAAAATCTGGTCCTCCAGGAGCTGGACCAAAAGGCAATTAAAGTGGCCAGTTTCCATGGCAACCAGGAGGGATCAGAGGCAATGCTGTAGCAGTTAAGTTCCCATGCACCTGCACAAGCTCCTCTAGAGGCCAGTGCATCTCTTGAGCATCCATCTATAATGTAACATTACGAACAGGACCATTTTATCGCATCAGGGGATGTGGCCTTTTTTCCCCTGGGGAGGGGGTGTCTGTCTCCTGAAGGTTGGCCGTGTCTTAGTAATTAGACTTCAAGCTTGCTTGCCCTCCCTCCTTTGTCCCCCTAACTCTCCAGTCTCTTGGTGATGAGCTATTTTTCTGTCGTATTCTAGTCCCAAGTCCCCACACCTCCCACTTATCACCTAGCAGTGGCCTTATGGGTTTGTGTCGCTGTTTATTTGTTTTGTTTTGCTTAAGTGTTTCTGCTTTTTTTGTTTTGTTTTAGTAAGTATGCCCGATAAGTTCTCCAGTTACCTCTGTGGCTCAAGGGTCACTGTCCTCACTTCTAAGGGTATCTAGTCATTGCCTGCATATTCCTGAGTCACAGAATGCTGTGGAGGGTGGCCCAGGAGAAGAGCTGGTCTTTCTCTTGAACTCTTGGTTGGCTGGTTGGTTTGACAAAGAGTAGGCTGCACCTCACATCTCCAACTGTAAATAAGGAACATTTGGTTAAGAAGCAGAAGACAATCACTGGCCATATTTCGTTCACTCGTTAGCCTGGGACCAGTCAGGTATCCTCACTGACACTTTCAGTTTTCTCCAGGGAAGCAGAGCTTGCCTAGAAGGATCTAAATGTCCCTTAAAGCTCCACAAATTCAAGACATCTTACAAAGATCAGCTAGTCACCTCTTTCCTCTTGCCCTCATCCTGCAGGGCTAGATGGACTCTCTACCTGTCTATTCCTGAGTACAGGGGTATTTGTTGTGGGCTGGAAACCACAAAAGGGGCGGGAGAAAACCCACAGGATTAGAAGAGAGAATTATTTCAATGGCTGGTGAAAGGTGAACATGTCAGGCCTAGGGCTGTAGCTCAGTTGGTTGAGTTCTTGCCAGGTCTGCCCAAAGCCCAGGTTCCTTCTCCAGCACCATAGAAACCCAGCATGGTGGGGCACACCTCTAATTCCATCACCACTCAGGAGGTAGTGGAAGGAGAGGAACTGTTACAGTAAGTGTTGAAGGTCATTGTTGGCTACATAACAAATTCAAGGTCAACCTGTGCTCCCTGGGACCCTGACTCAAAAACAACCACAAAGTGTTTGTCCAACCCCCTACAGAGCAACCTCAAGTGAGCAGCACTGCCACAGGAAGGCACAGCAGGAGGATTGATGAGATCTGTCTCCTGGGGCAAAGGGATGGCTCCGCAGCTCCAGTGCACCCAGTCCCACCATCTGCCCATCCTGGGCCATGTGCAACCCCCTTGACTTGCTGCTGGGCCTGGCAGCTCTTCCCACTTCCTCACCACCAGCCCAGTGCCTTGTTCTCCTGTGGTTCCACAGCTCTAGACTCCTCCACCCAAATCACAATGCCATCATCATACCAATGCCTGTGGGCAAAGCGGGACAACCCAGCCAACTGTAACCCACGTTTGTACTCAGGGGCTCTGGGTACAAAGCACCCTTCGCCTTTGTGTCTCCTGTAGCTTTCTCGGCTTAATCCACACGTCAAAATCTGGATCCCGGATGTCAGAGGGGAGAGGAACACAGTCCTCCCTCAGCCCACGTCACTCAAGGCACAGGCTCCACCGTAGGCTCAGGCCGCCTGCCCACCTCTCTCTTCACTATAGCTCCGTGGGCTCCATCCTGGAGAGGAGAAAGCTCACCCAACTCAGCTGTGCTGCCCTTTGGGCTGTGGAGTCTGTCCCATGAGACACAATCTGTACACGCTTCAAACGGAACCCTAAACAGGAAGAGAAGGAGGAGGGGCCAGGGGCGAGCCCGTCCTCTCCGCCAGCCTTCTCCAATCCCTCCGCTACTCCTGCTGCAGATTTCTTGTCTTGCATCTTTGATAACTTGGAACACAACCAAGTGAATGTCAAAATAAAGGAGAAGTTTTAAATAGAAAACCCCAGAGGGTCTTCCATTCTTCCCCCTGGGGAGGGCCAGCCCTGGATGGCTTTAAAATGAATACTCATTTGAACACCCAAAACATCCGTTTTCAACACTGAAATCTGCTCACTTCCTCTCCTGTTCTGCTCACACATTAGCCAAGCCCTCACTTTATTGCAAGGTAACCCTCTGCTGAGTCATCAGCCACAACCAGGGAGGATTTCCTGTTTCTTGGGAAAGGAGCTTTAAATGCAAATACCTTAGAGCTAAGTTCCAGGTTTCGAAGAAAGAGACCACAATTCCAGCTGAAAGTACCCGGACATGGCAAATTTTACTACTGATCAAAACTTTACTACTCTGAAGAGCCAACACACCTGGACAGGAAGTACATTTGGTTTTTATTCTCACTCAAGAGGTGATTGTCTTTTCTCCATTGCCTGGGGTCCTCACAGTGGTATTCAGTTGGCTATCCCGAAAGGAATTAGTGCACAGGCACTGAAGGAGGAAGGGGTCTATATTACTCCTAAGGGTCAGGGGTCACTGTTCCAGGCCATTGAGTTCCCAGAATACAGCAGGGCCTTTGCATAAACAAATATTTTACTGGGTGGAAAGGTTATTAAAATTTTTTGCATAAAAGTCTTGCTTGGTGGGGGAGATAAAAAAGATGTGAATTTCTTATCCTAAACAGAAGTTTTGCAGTATTTGTTTGACAGTTCTTACAGGGGTCTTGGGCAGGATGATGAATTCACTAGGGAGCAGTACAGACTTTCCAGGCCTGCAGATTCTCCACCGCTCTACTTTTGGGTCAAATCATTGTTTCTCAGCAGACTTAACAGTGTCACACCATCAGCCCTGTGTGGTATGAGGAGGGAGAGAAGGGAGCCAGCT